>VDFB02232477.1:0-12120 GCA_007258455.2 Sequoia sempervirens
CATGTTAGTAGGGATGTCCAACTTTATTGGAAAAAAATAGAAGTGTGTTTGAGCAATTTGTAGAAGTGGAATAAGGATTGAATTCTTTCTTGTTAAAGAAGAATCTGAATTTGGTTATGAACCGTGAATAGAGCAAGATACTCTCAGACAGTTGATCGACAACAATAGTCTCTTGAGGTGTGTCTTATCACAAACACCCCTTTCAACATGAATCATTAAGCATTATGAACAAGTTTAACTGTTTATCCGCTAGACATACATGCATTGCATGAATACATGATGGAAAGGGCATAAAAATAGGTGCGTTTGAGCTTGACATTATAGATAGTTATAGGTATCTAAACTAGGTGGTGTTAGGAGTGGGTGTGCAACTCTTATCAGAAAAAAGTAGTGGAAAAGGGTAATTAATCGGCTTCGTTTGTGCCTCATCGCCATTCCTCCGCTGCTCATTGAATAAGTGTAACCGCTAGTTTTATAAAATGCATACCCATTCTCATTATGATTTTTCTTCCTTGCATGACTTCCACTAAAACTAGACTCATATTCTTACTCTTACACATTTCTTGGGTTTACAAATATTGTTTCAAGATGAAGTATTTTAATCATTTATAATTTAATGATAGAAAACAATCTAATCTACACCTCCTTTTTGTTCTAAAGTTACAATATATACAAAATTGTTTATCTAATGGAAATAAATCATGAGGTCTAACAACCACTAGAGAAAAAATAACATTAAAATATACTCTTTTAAGATCTAATCTTAACAAAAATGTCACAAATTTAAAGATTGTAAACAAGGACAAATTTAAGAAACCCCCCAGTGAAGATGTAAAATCCTAGCAAATCTTGTATACTTCCCAATAAAAATATTAATTTTAGTGGCAATTTTTTTCATTTTTGGTGGAAAAAAAAGTCCATTCGAGAATCTTTTGTAATTGCTAGAAGTTTGTGGAAACTCTTGGCAAAATGCAAATTTTTTAAAACCACTAAATTTTTTCCATTGTCGGTTAAAATATATTTTCAAACCAATAAAATATTTCAATTGGTGAATTAAACATAATATAAAACTAATAAAAAAATGCATGAAAATAAAGATTATTTGACTCATTGTTTTCATCAACCATCCAAAAATAACCTACAACTATAATAGTTTTTCCAAAAAAGCATCTTAACATGCTTCATAACAGAAAAAGTAACCCTACCCAACTAAAACCAGTTCCACAACTATATGTATCTACCTTACATATTTCAACAAGATTTTCAATCATTCTTTTACCCTTTCTAGTACCTACTATTCACACTATACAATCGTAATGCAGTTCAAGCCCCATCAAGCTGAAAAATTAGTAATATTCTTGCATTAATTCTGCATAGCCCCTACAAAAACTACAAATTCAACTAGTACTACTAGTTTCATACCCAACTTTCCTTGTTGCTTTGCCTTTCATCTTCCGCTTCCTCACATTCTGTCCTTTTGCTTTCATACACTTTGGCTCTACTTTCGCCTGTGCTTCCATGCACTCTGCCTTCACTTTTTCTTGTGCTATAATTGCTTCCACCTTCATCAGCTCTATAAAGAGCTTCAATGCTTTCCATCCTAACCTTGCTTCTTCTCTGCATCAATTTTTAATCTCATCCTCTGGCCAACACACAAAAGGGATGCATCCTTCTGCCCTTTCCAGTTCCACATTTTCAAATCCTTCCCAGATGTCGAAACCTTCACCTGGAACTACCCATTCAAGTATTTATTCTAATCCTTCCAAGAAATCTCTATGCACAATCATCTCCATCACTTATCTCACTATGCTTGTCGATTCTGCCAAGTTCAAACCCCATGCTATAATCAAGGAGTATACATCCATGTTAGTCATGTATCTATGCCTCATATTTCTAAAGGATTTCCCCAAAATAATCCGCACACTTTGTACCAACATCCCATCAATGAATAAAAACATACACATTAATCTTTGGTCACAAGCTTCACCATAAAATGGATTTAATTGCCTCCTCGAACGTAGAGTGAAGTTGGCCTCCATTTGAAAATTGCTGCAGTTAAACTGCCATGACCACCACTCTTTCAAACTTTCTATGTGCCTTCTTCTCCATGCCAAACACTATTACTAACTTTGCTAATCGAGGGTCGAGAGGTAATAATTTTTCAAACTCCACACATACCGATCTTAATTACCCATCGATCCTCCAGTCATGTCCACTTGCTAAAATATTCATGTGATCTTCACTTCATAAATGCACCTTCCTTTCCACCTTTCCTATTGTAATTCACCAAAGTCGAGGTTTTTGTGCTTTTCCTAACCTTACTTGCAAGTTTTTCTTGGTCATCTTTGTAGTCGGTGGGTTAGAGGTTTCAAAAACTTCAAAACTTCAAACTTTGGTTCTAAGGTTCCAAATTTCAGTGACCACGCGACATTATGGACCATGATCATTCAATGAATTTTTGATGGATGACTGCAGTTGCATTCCAGAAGTATATCTCTTAAGCACTAGATTTGTGAATAGAAACCTCTGGAATTACACTAGAACCGTTAGATTTTCAGAAACTGCCGAGATTTTACACTATTTATGTCTGTTAGTCATCATGCTCTTGTTTACCATTTAATATTGCCTAAGTCAAACCAAAATATTTTATGACAAAGCCTTAAATCTTAACTCTTTAATCCTAAGGGTCGAATCTCGTCAACCTAGCGATAGTTTCCAGCATTTTTTAAATTATGCACGTGGTATAATGTTTGTTTTAAAAGAAGGGAATTCATTCATGAATTTTCATGGACGCACTATATATTGTATTTCAGCGCAACTTTAAGTACTATGACTGTAAATTGAAACCTCTAGAATAACACTAGAACCGTTAGATTTTCACAAATCAATGGTTGAGATTTTATTAATTATTTAGGTATGCCGGTCATCATGCTCTTGTTTACCGTTTAATATTACCTAAGTTAGACCAAAATATTTTATGACAAAGCCTTAAATCTAAGTCTTTAATCTTGAGGGTCGAGTCTCTCATCAACCTAGCGATGTCCCCATTTTAAATTATGCATGTGCATAAAGTTTTTTTTAAAAGAGGGACCATTCAATGAATTTTTGATGGACAGCTATAGATGCATTCAGAAGTAAATCCTTAAGCACTAGAATTGCAAACTGAAACCTCTGTAATAACACTAGAACCATTAGATTTTCAAAAATCAATGGTTGAGATTTTATTAATTATTTAGGTCTGTCGGTCATCGTGCTCTTGTTTACCATTTAATATTACCTAAGTTAGACCAAAATATTTTATGACATAGCCTTAAATCTTACCTCTTTAATCTTGAGGGTCAAGTCTCGTCAACCTAGCGATGTCCCCATTTTAAAAATAACTTTATAGTTTATTTGCATGTGCACTATGTAGCCATCTTGTCATCTGTCATGGGCATACCTCTTAAGCACTTCTTTATAAGGATTCCAGTGTTGAAATAAATGTTAATTTTTAAATCAATGATAGTGGTGAATTTAAAAATGATAAGTGTGATGTCATACTGATTGTGTTCATGCTAACTTGTATATATACTTCACCAACTTGATGTTCTTCATATCATTTATAATATATTTGGCATTGATTTATTTCTTCTCTATTCTCAATTTAACTGAGATATTATGGAGTCTTCATGGTGTATCATGCTACCCAAATGTTTTTGGGAGAAAAGAAGGGATGATGCATACGAAAGGAAAAAGTTGGGTATGGTTTTTACAATTCCTTGTGTGGAGGTTGAGGATTCTATAAGAATAATTGTGGGTAGGGAATGGCTTCAGAACAACCCTCGTGCTCTATATTATGAGGTAACTTTGGCTTTCTTATTTGATTGCATGGAAAATTTTCTCGATAAATATTTGGTGAAGACACTGGCAATATTTTATTTGTAGCCTTTCATTTACTCTATTTCTTCATTGGAGTTGGCACTGGAGCATTACAATTTTGAAAGTGGGTTAGTGCCTATTGGTGGAATCTTCAAGAAAGTGAAATTGCATGCTTCTACAATGTAGGCTCTTTCCCTAGTTAATATGATATGGGGTCTGCTATGTGATACGAAAATTGAATCATTAAAGAGTTCAGAGTTTTGCAGGAAGGTTTTAGGTGATTCACTTTTCTTCTTTGTTGTTAGTTTGTTAAATTCAATTCACATTCTACACAAACAACTAGATGATGGCCTCAGCTAATGTTACAAAAAAAAGTAGTAATGAATTGTCTGACATGTCACGTTTCTATATTTTATTGTACAGTGTCATAGTTCTTGTAATATGTACTTTGTGACTAGTTTTTTGTCATGGTTATTGGCTTTTTGGCTAGTGGCCACGTTGGTTATGTATTATGTACTTCAGTATTCAACAATAGCTACTTAAATTAAAATTATTTTTGTGGCTCCATTCTTGTAAATTCCTTTTTCTTTGATCAATATAAAAATGTTAAATGTGGCTTTTAAAACTAATAGAAATTATCAAAATATAGTTATGATCATAAGTAAGCAAAATTTATTGTGACTTATTAGTGGAAATTGATAATGATTAAGGTAAAATGAAACATTTAATTCTCTCTTTTCAATGTGTCAAAGTACTCTACCTTTCATTTATTCTATTGAAATTCTCAATTTGGTTGTGGTACTGGGTGGTGGCACGAATTAATGCCATATGAATAGCCAAAGTGATTGATTGGATAGCTTTATATTGAAAACCGCATGATGTACTATAGAATCATAGATGACTATGTCTATAATCCATTGATTTTGACAATTGAAATCTTGCATGGCACTTTTGATGCTTGAAAATTGACAACTTGTCAGCTTGAGGTACAATTTGCAACTTTTCATGTAGCCAGCTTGATGTACAGATTAAGTTGGATTTTTGGTTTGCGCGAATCACAATTATTGCTAGTTATTAATAGCTATACACAACCTCACACATGACACGTGTGAGGTATACAAGGGATCAAGATGGTAGTGGCACTTTTGACAACACTTTTGGCCAATAAATAGGGATAGTGAGCACAACTAAAATAATTCATTGAATTGTCATAAGGTTTTTCATTTTGTAGGGTTAATAACTTAATAATGATTCAAGAAGAAGATGATGCAGTATTATTGGGGATGCTCTAAATTCTCTTGCCTCTAGTTATGTAGTTATAGAGTAAAAGAACAATTCCTTCAAGTTTAGAATGGGCGGAATTGGAAAGAAGTTGATTTGGTTCACCTAACTTCTCAGATAGGTTTTGAACCTGGATGAGTAGCTCTAATGGAGATAAGTGTTATCCTAATGCATGGAAGCTGCAAGTAGAAGATGGGAGTAGTTTTACTACCCCTCATCGTCTACATGGTTTCCCAGGAAATTCCCATGCATTTATTTTCAGTGCTCGTCTTATGCATGGGAGCAATTTTACTACCCCTCATCGTCTACATGGTTGTCCAAGAGAGTCTCTTACATTTATTTTAAGACACCATGGCCTAGTAGGCAAGCCCCATGCATTTATTTTCAATGCTCATCTTCTGCATGGGAGAAATTTTACAACCCCTCATCTTCTACATGAGTTTGGTTCTGAAAGGGGCTAAGTACATTTTGTATCTTCACAACTCCCATTTCCCCAATTTGATTGGGCCCCCTTTCCCATGCATTTATTTTCAGAGCCCATGGCTGACCCAACAAGTCCCATGTGTTTATTTTCAGAGCTCATGGTTGACTAGGAAAGTTCCATTTATTTTTAGAGAAACATACATATTACATTTACGTTTTCACTAATGGTCCAACAAAAGCTTGGCGCTTGCGCTTACATTTGTATTTGTACTATGTAATTATGTGACATTGTAATTCATTTGTAATAAAATAAATGGTTGTGCTATTAATGTGACATTGTAATTCTTATTCATTTTATTAAGTCCTTTGCAAGTTAAGTGCTATTAATGGTTGTGCAATGTGCTATTAATGTGACATTGTAATTCATTTTATTAAGGCTTTTGTAACGTTAAGTTTCTGGCCCCTTGGCATTGATGTCAATCCTAGTGCATTAAAGTTTAAAGAAAATTTAAAAAACATGTTTATGTTTATTATTTATATCATAAATTACTCAACCATTCGATGAACATTTGATGTATGGTTGTAGTTGCATTCCAAAATGAAATGGATAGAGCACTAGGCTTGCGAAATTAAACCTCTGGAATCACCCTATAACCGTTAGATTAGCCAAGATCAACAGTTTAGAATTTGTTGTCAATGCGCGAGTAAATCATTAATGGCTTGTTTTAAATGTTGTCAGCCATGTACTACGTAATTGTGTCTTGTGTATTTCATAGTATTTCAGTAGACATTCCCGGTGTCATTGCTAATATTAAAAATAGCACTTTCTGTTGCTAGTGATTTTTATTTTTGAAGTTAGGGTCAGCACATGGGAGATTTTAGTCTTCAGTTTGCTCATTCGATTACACCACCTATTCTAGGTTCCATAGTTACACTTCCAACAAAGCCATTGAGTAACCCATTTCAAGTTTCAACCCGGTTTCAACTTCCAAGAATCAAAGTTCAAAATCTATGTAAGTTAAAGAATTCTTGTGGCTACGTTTCATTTCTTGGCGTTTCTTAAAATCTTATTTTGTCAAACTTTTGAAGTTTATGTTTAGGGGTTAAGAGGCTTAAGAATTAAGAAATTAGGACTAATAGGAGTTCCACAAATTTCACATTGTTGATTGTATCAACATGTCTACCTAACTTCCCACTAGAGCAATGTCGGATAAAAAAAAATACATTATGCAAAATTGGCAAAACCCTAGGTTTCACTAATGAATACCATGATATTTATGATCGAAACCTATAGTAGAGCGCCTATAGAACTTATATTTTCATCTGACAATAAGGCTGCAAAGAAAATGTATGTTAATAGTATCAGTGCATTGTGGGTAACTGGATTAGGGCACATGTGTTACATGAGGTTTTCCATTGCCAAAAAAATATCATGGTCTATGCCCTAAATTATGATGATAACAAAAGATAAATTTTTAATAATGATAACAAAGAAGAATTGTTATCCATTAATGCAGAAGAACTTGGGAAAGTATTGGCCTTGCGGTTTACAACCAAAGAATTTGGAAATGTCCACATTGACCTAGAAAAGTTGCTAGTGATTATGAAGCAGTGGATGAAATGGAGAAAAATTCTTCCTTAAATAGAATAGTTTAGGATAGAAAAAAATTGAAAGGTGATCATAAGCCTCCTTATTATTTCGATATTTTTAAACCATGGGTTCAAGATACTATTTCCATGCTAGCATTTTTCCTCAAACTGGATAGCAATTTGGAAGTGGGTGCAAGCCTCCTTCAAATAGTATATAATATCCATTATCATGTTTGATATGTCAAATGTAATTTTATTGGGCACATTGTAGAATCCATTCATAAACAATTTTTAATGACTAAGGGAGGTTCCACCAAGACATTTAGGTTCACAACCTACTTATGCTATATTTTTCTATTCAAATTTAGAGGAATTTTTTCAACCAACAAGACTTAGATTCAGCCCTATAGTAATGCTAAGGAAAATAAAATGGCTCTCGTATGTGAATGGACCACTATGATAAGGATGCATGAATTTTTCAACCAACAAGACTTAGATTCAGCCCTATAGTAATGCTAAGGAAAATAAAATGGCTCTCGTATGTGAATGGGCCACTATGATAAGGATGCATGATTCTCAAAGGAACTACAATCATTTTGTAGACTACTTTTTGGTTCCGTTGCATCAATAAATTACAAATACTACAATGCTTAGATTGCCTATGTCATGTAGAATCTACATTCAACTAGGAAAGGAAATACAACTGGATGATTGGTACTTAATAGAAGAATATATTGTGCTAAGATTTTATGGATCGGAAGTACAGCCATACAAACTTCTAATATATGTGACATAAATGGTTTTTGCTTTGGAATATGTAAGGAAAATGCAGAGTATTGATGAAAGACACTTTAGTGGTCAGGGCAAGAAGACCTTATTCCCTTCTTTACCTTTTTCATGTGGAGGGATCACATTTGAGATAAAATAATTTAGTGTGGCACATGATCTTTTGAATTTTTTATATTTTGATGCTATTTGTCACTAGTAGTCTGATCCATATGACACCATTAAATCAATTATTGTGCTCAATAAGAATGCTAGAAGTAGGATTCAACATCAAAGTAAACCATTGCTTGAAAACTTGAGAAACAAGGATTCTTGGGATGAGGTCAAAGTATCAATGGAGAAAAGTGCTACTAAGAATGGTATTTCTTTTGAACAATTGTTAGCAGAAATTATGGCATTGCATCAAAAGACGATTAGGAGGTACAACAATTTTTATTAAAAATGTCATAAACCATCTAGTAGAGTAAAAATTCCAAATTCTCTAGAGAAGGAAGTTACAGAAAAAGATTGGTCATGATAAAAAATTACTGCCTTTTGGTCTATGAGGAAGGAGCTAGGTGATCCAAGAGCTCTTATAGAGTATGGAGATAATGAAGAAGACCTTGAGTTTAGCAAATTGTGGAATATAGAGCATCCAAATGAATGAGAAGATGAAGAAAGTGATGATGAATCTAATGATGATAATAAGAAACCATGTCAATTTCAAACTTGGTTTAGAGGCCACAAAAGAGGCATTCTGAGGCGGCCATAGCTAAAAAATGGGTTATGAAGGTGGTCTTTGGGGTCCCAAAGACAAAGGCCAGCGGATGACAAATGTAGAGCATAGAAATCGGTTGATAAATTTGGCCTTGGGGTTGGAGGTGAAAAAGTAAACCTAGGGAATATAGGTCAATTTGTTAGAGCTTCAAATCCTCATCCTCATGGTTAGACATAATCACAACTAGGACATGCCCATGGTGGAGGGCTTAGTGCAACTAGCACTACCTTTGGTGGCAATAGTATGGGTAGTAGTACTAGTAGTGGTCAACATGTCCTACAACAAAAAATTACACACAAGAGGAAAACAACATAATATACCACAAAAACACTAGGTTATCAAGGTATACAAAAGAGACAAAGGATTTTGATAGGTCCAACTCCAAGTCACACTACCAGTGGATCCACCATAGATGAGTTATTTCCAGGAACTCCCCCAATTCCAGTTAGTCTGGCTGCATCCTCGGGTTTTGATTACATTAAAGAGTTTAAAAAGAAATCAAAATTGAATAAAAAAGAAAAGAAGCAATTTATGGAGAGTGCATCTTCTCTAACTTCAAATCCTGCAACAACCATGGTATTACCCACATTTGACACAAGTAAAGAAATCATGGAGTACACAATTCTTGTTCCCACAGTTCAAAACAAACCAACAAATGAGATGGCTTCATCTAAATTTGAGGTGAACAATTTTCAATTGGATTTTTTTGGACTCAGAAATATTGACAAAATTAGTGTATCAAATAAGAACAATGAATTGGTGTACAAATCATTTATAAATCAAGATAGAGAGAAAATAGGTTGCAAACTCAAATTGAAAAGTTACAGGTAGACCTATCAACTGATAAAGCAAAGAGGAAAGCAATAGATAGCAAGAGAAATGAATTAGAAAAAAGAATTAAAAAAATTGCCTCTACATCAACAAGCAAAGAGGATAAGCAGAATGAGATTGCAGTGAATGAATTGAACCATAGGCTAGATGAGAGCAACAAGAAATATGATGAGGAAAAATACACTTCATAAAAATTAAGACTAAGCATTGCAAGTGGAAATGCACAGTGGGAACAAAAATTGGAGAGAAAAAGAAAAGAAATATTGGAGGTAGAGCTGATGGAAGAAAAAAATGAAATTAAGTCTTGTTAAAATAAGTTATCTACATTTTGTAGAGAAACAATGAGGCATATGAAACAAAAGATTTGGGATGAAAAATTGCAGGGGATTGATCAATTTTGTGACATGTTTCAATTGATTGATGCTATCAAACAACATCATAATAAGCTCAAAAAATATTTAATGGACAACAAAAATGTGTTGGCATTACAGAAATCGACAAATAAAATTCAACAAGCAGTCTACAAAGCTAGTGACAATGTTTTGAAATCAAAAGGGATTACTAATCGGCTTGCTACATCAATGACGTTGTCATCTGTCATTGAAAAGTGTTTGAGAATGTGTGAAACAAAGGAATATTTGTATTTGGCTACAGACAAGATGAAAAAGGTGGATGAAAAGGTAATGAACTTCACAAAGCTTGGTCTGACAAAGGCTTTTGACACAAATGAGTGATTCGTTGGAAAGAATGATTTCAAAAAGAAGATGGAGGATGCAAGGAAGATTGATTTGGACTAGTTTCCTTAGAACCCAGATATGGTGACCTATTTGCATTCCATCAAACCATTTCTAACCCTGAATGAAAAATTGACTAAAGAATCCAAGACAGGGTCCAATTTGAATCATGAATTGTTAAAAAATATTAAAGCAAACAACATTAGTTAGAACAAATGACAATTCCAACACCTAAAGAGTGGAAGTTGCTAGAAAAGGTGATGCAGTGATTTAATTTTTGATAATATGAGTTTCCAAGTTCCAACTTAGCTATGTGCAGAGTTTTCTTTGAGAAATATTTATCATTTCCAATTCTACGTATTCCTTCATGTGATAATCAATTTAAAATCTCAAATTTAGACTTCAGTAATGCGTTGATGTTCAATTATCTGTATTATTTATTATATCATTTGAAGAAAAATTCTGGTAGTGGGTTCAACTTCTAGATACACTTTAAATGATTGTTGATATTCATTGTTGTATATACTACTAATACTATTGTTAATATTTTATTAATCTAATAAGCATTGAGTTGAGTGATGAATCATTGAGCACATGCTCAAGTTTTACTTTTAACATAATTAAAATATGAACTATAAGGTGATTTTAATTTCAGGCATCCATAATCTTAGTGAAATTGCATTACAATTCACACATGAATACTCAATCTCCATGACTACTTAGTAGATCGACTAAAAATTTATATGAATTCATGCTTTAATGATTTAATCAAGGTACTTTAACTGGTTCATTAAACCAGAGCCAAAATTAAAACATACATCAATGCATATTGCATAATATTAATGACAAAGAAGATTAATGAAAGATCATTGATCAGATTTCATTAATAATTTATGTAAAATGTTACAGCTGGAGAGACGATAGACTCAAAATAAGGGAGCAAAATAGGCTTAGTCGCTAGTCCTCAAAGTTTTATAACCTTGTCGTGGAGTTCTAAATTTTCATAACTTCTCAATTCCTCGACTTGGTTAATGGTTCACTTTGTTGAGTTGCAAGTCTTTCTTGGTCATCTTTCTAGTCGGTGTCGATGGGTCAGAGGTTTCAAAAACTTTGAAACTTCAGAATTTGGTTCTAAGGTTCCAAGTTTCAGTGACCACAAGACATTATGGACTTATCTTTCCTTTTAAAGGCATCATCATCTAACAACTAATTGAATGTTATGTATGAACTAATATAAAATATAAAATACGATATAAAATATTAAATATCACAATTTCGTGGAATACAACATAAAATATCATCAACTAGAGTTTGACTTTGGAATATGATTCCTGAAGTGCAATGATTCATAATTTGATTGAATATAATATAAAATATCATCAACTACAGTATGGAACAATGGAAACTGATCCATGAAGTGCAGTATAAATACTCAAAAGTTGCTAATTCTCTTCCATTTCCCAAACAGAGTCAGAATCCTCAAACCGATTTTCATTATCAGATAAAGTAAAAGATTCATCTTGAATTTGATTCCAAGTAGTCTCTTCATTTTGTTTGGCTTGTGTCTCAAATTTAAAATTCATTGTGTGATTTGTGTCAATTTCATATGTCCCCACATTTGGAATTGGAGTGTTGCACAACCCAGTCCTTCCTTCACATGTGGACCTCCAGATTGCGAGTGCCTTTTCAAAAGGAAAATTAGAGACATTATTCGCAGTTCCTTTCAACCTCAAGCAATTTTCTAAATTCTTTTCTAGTTTGTTACTTAACTTTGATTTCAAAAACCCCAATGTACTGAAAACTCTCCCATCCTCCACAGACCCCAATATTATTGTTTGACATAAATCAACAAGTTTGAAA
>VDFB02232480.1:0-23226 GCA_007258455.2 Sequoia sempervirens
TGCTGGAGAGGGGGTGGGGAGGCAGTTTATGGTAGGTCGGCATGGGCAGCCACGGCGGTTGCGGGTTCGGCCGACGGTAGAGGGTCATGGGGGCATCAGGAGGCAGAGAGCAGAGAAGAGGGGGAGGTCAGAGCAGCATCAGGGGAGGAGAGGAGGTCACCACGACATCGGTTTGTGGTTGAGAGACATGGAGAGGCGGGATGATTTCGCGTTCACCGGATTGCGAAGGACCATGAGGAGGGACAGGAGCAGGGGGAGAGGGAGCATCCAGCAGGTGAGGAGGAGGGGTTAGAGTGGGTGGATGGGGATAGGGAGGATGATGAGAGGATGATGGGGATGATGATAGGGATGATGATAGGGATGATGATGGGGATGATGATAGGGATGATGATGGGGATGATGGGATAGAGCTGGTGGTTGGGGAGGAGGATATGATGGATGTTGACAGAGATGCGAGGGCAGAGGACGGTGCGGCAGCATATGCATTAGCATTAGTTCCTTATGTGCCAGAGGACCCCATTGTGTAGGGGAGAGGGGCGGAGGCGAGAGTACGGATGGCAGAGCGGAGAGTGAGGGCTCTGGAGGCCGAGCTAGCCAGAGTAGAGCGGGAGGCATTGATAGATTATGACGCCATTACTTTTCAGTTAGCAGGAGCAGTGAGGGAGAGGGACAGGGCACAGGCAGAGGTGCAGAGGATACAGAGCGAGCTGACTAGTGTGACATGGGACCGCAACAGGTTACAGGCAGAGGTCGTGGTTTTACAGGCCAGGGGGGAGCCAGAGGAGAGGATGGGGCAGGTGGTTGATCAGGGAGCAGGGTGCACTAGTCAGCAGTCTAGAGATCTCGAGCGATACTGGGACGAGCTTCAGGACAGGGTACATTGTCTTGAGCAGGCACTTGGAGATATGGGGATGATGCAGGAGAGGGAGGCTGTGGCAGTAGAGAAGGCACAGATTATGCGGGCTGAGAGAGATGCAGCACAGACTCAGGTACAGGTTATAGAGGCAGAGAGGGATGCAGCACAGGTACGCATTCAGAGTGAGAGGGCGGCAGCAGAGGCAGAGATATAGGCATTGCAGAGAGGGAGAGATGAGATGGTAGCAGAGGTAGCGACTCTCCGAAGGGAGAGGGATTCAGCAGAGTTACGGGCACAGGCTCTTCAGCAGGATAGAGATGCAGCAGAGGCTCGGGCACAAGGGGCTGAGAGCAGCAGAGATGCAGCAGAGATGCGGATACAAACCCTTCAGGCAGAGAGGGATGCTGCGATGGCTCGTGTTCTGACAGATCAGGGTGAGGGTGGGATGACCAGAGCAGATGTGCAGATTATGGAGAGAGAGAGGGATAGGTTACAGGCAGAGCTGGCATAGAGTCGGTTAGCTCAGGAGGCATGGGAGCGGGAGAGGCGGGTGATCAGCGCAGATCGAGATCGGTATCGGCATGAGCGGAATGCCGCGAGACTGATAGCTGGGCAGAGGGATGAGTTTATGCAGCAGGCTAGCTATTGGAGAGGGGTATATGAGCAGGTTGTTCCAGATCCAACGCAGTGCACTGCACGCTACGTCAGCCAGGTTCCACAGCCACCAGGGCCATCTCAGTCTCTAGGGACATGCACTAGGGGATTCAGTGATTACCGGCGGACGCCGTCTCCATACGGTGATTATTAGGGGACACCCACTCATGAGTACCAGGGGACTCCGACACACAGAGGGCCAGCACCCGATTCTCCGCAGAGGTCAGATGTGGGCAGCTCTCAGTAGAGCGGTCAGATGCAGGACATTGGTTATTTTTGACAGTTACAGGATGGATGGGTTATGTATGTCGCCAGAGGGTAGGGGTGTTCCACGTCTCTGGATTGTATATTTTATTAGGCGATGTATGACGGACCTGTGACAGATATTATATTATTTTGTATGGGACAGTTCTTATTGACACCATTTAGTATGTTTCCTTTTATGATGGGTGATTATATGTATGCGTATATGGTATTTTATGTTTATGTAGATGGATGTATTGGTTTATTTATGCTCATGTGTTGATTTAATTATGCTCGTGTTCATGATATGAGATGTTCACATGGATGGTATGAATAATTGTATGTTAGTTCATTACGATGTTTATGGATGATTGGATATATGTACTTTGATGTTTTGTGAAATGATATGCACATGGTGATATGTTATGTGTACGCATGGTATTTATGGCATTTTTTATATACATGAATACCTAGTTGACTTATTTGTCATGTATGTATATGTGTATGATGGATTTTGTATGAACGTTTTATATATGCAGGATGTGATGTATTATGTGTCTAACACTTTGTGATGCAGGTGGCGAAGTATGTATGGACCTAACATGTGATGATGCAGGTGGCGAAGTATGTATGCAGGTGGTGATGGACCTAACACGTAATGCAAGCGACGATGGGGATATGGCATAGTATTTTTTGTACTTTTAGAGGAAATAACACACAGTCATGAGTGCCAATAAGAACTGATGTGATGACGGGAGGTGGGTATGTAGTGAGCTGTCAAAAATTATCAGTATCCTGAGAAGAAGGGCAAAGAATGGGGGAAAGTATTTGCACAACCAAAACCATAGGGTGAGTGTTAATGCAATGATTATGAAAAATGCAATCCTAATTCAATTTATCATCTTTGGAGCACTGGTTTTTGCTATAGCATAAGACATAATACACCAAGGTATAGAGGACCGAGGTAAATTAGTGTTTAATGCACGAGAGAAACACGCCAGACAAGAAGGTTATCCCAATACCCCAAAGTCACGAAGAACTTGTTCGGGTCCGGTATTGAGATAACCACAAGCACGAAAGGATGCCCCAACATAACACAAGACCACTAAGATCCTGGTGGGTACTATGTGGGACAACCGAGAAGACACAATCAAGATATGCCCCTATGTGGACTAATCAAAATACGCCATAATATGATGGATTATGGTGGTCTTGACAAGTGATTATAGGGAGCTCAAATGATAAACAAAAACCAAAAGCATCAAAAGATCGCAATCAATTTCAAATGTCCATTGCCATAGGATCAAGGGGATGGATGGGAGTGATGAGGCCGGTTAGGAAAGATGTATCCTGTTAAGACCTATGATGGATGCTAAGCGAAAAGATCGATATGATGCAGGACATTCAGAACTGATTGGATTTGATGATACAAGTGGATCTCATTTGTTAAGAACCAGCGAGATAAGGGCATATCTTGATGACACGACACAAGGGAGACAAGACACAACCTAAAGACCTAGGGGCTCGGGGGCCGATCAAAGGTTAGCCTTGCCTACGTGAAAGCGCAGAGCCCTTGTAGTTCATGGAAAAAGACCATGGATAAAGCGGAAAGAAGACAATGGTGACCGATGATGGATACAAGATGCGATAGACCAATGCCCCGGGGGAGGATCAAATGATCAACCTTGCCTACGTGAAAGCGTAGGGGCAACGTAGTTCGATAAAAAGACCATGAAGGATGAGACCTAGATGGAGACCGACACGATGGATGATCCTATATGACGACACAGACCAACCGAAAGACACAAGCTCAAAGTGGGATATAAGGAAGCTCAGGATAAGGGACAGGTAAGGTGAGTCGTTCAGTGCTCAATCAACAACTACCAAGCGGCCTAGGCTAATGTGGGTGAGGATGAAAGTGCGGATGAAAGCACAAAATAACTAGGATGCCCTAGTAGATAATGATTAAGCCCTCTATGGATGACGCCTGCTGACAGGTTTTCACCATCCATACTTATCCAAGGCGCCACCAAGAGGTGGTTTTCACCATAGGATGAACTTATTTCTCTTTACTATTTTTGGATTTTTTTTTTTCACTTTTTTTTGATTTTTTTGATTTATTTTTTGATAGAGTAGACTAAGCGGACTTTAAGCATAGAACCTTTTTAGATGGAGAATATTGACAGGTTCGTCAAGGGGATCTCCATCCAGAGTAACCAACCTATAGGCTCCAGATCCATATTTGGCAGTTATGATATACGGCCCTAGCCAATTTGCCTTAAATTTTCCTTTCTTGTCACGGTCTTGCTGAGTGCGATGATTTTCTTTGAGCACAAGTTCACCAACCTGGAATTTCCTGGGGCGGACTTTTTTACTGTAATGACGTTTGAGACGATTCTGGTATACTTGTAGGTGATCATAGGCCCGTATTCTGCGTTCATCCAGTAACTCTAGCTGTGCAAGCCGAGCGACGCGAGCATCTTCTTCGCTGATGAGGTTCTTCAAAGAAATTCTCAATGAGGGGAGCTCAACTTCGATTGGCAAGACGGCTTCAGCTCCATATACTAAAGAGTATGGGGTGGTGCCTGTTGGGGTACGGATAGATGTGCGGTATGCCCAGAGGGCGGGATGTATGTGAAGGTGCCAATCTCGTCCAGTGTTATTGACCACCTTTTTTAGAATGCGGATGAGGGTTTTGTTGGTCGCTTCTGCCTGACCATTACCCTGGGGGTAATAAGGCGTAGACCAACGATGCTGAATATGGAAGGTATCACATAGGTGTTTCATGGCTTTATTTTTAAACGGCTTGCCGTTATCAGAAATGATGGTGGATGGGATACCATATCTGCAGAGAATATGGTAGAGGATGAATTTAGAAATCTCAGTACCGGTGATTTGGGAGAGTGGCATTGCTTCCACCCATTTGGTGAAGTACTTAGTTGCGGTGATGATGAATGTATGGCCTTTGGATGATGGTGGGTGAATCTTGCCAATCAAGTCGAAACCCCATTGAGAAAACAGCCAGGGTGCTAGGAGAGGCTGAAGATCTTGTGCTGGAGCGTGGATTAAATCCGCATGCTGTTAACACGGAAGACATTTCTTCATGAATTCGCAAGCATCATGTTCCAATGTAGGCCAGTAGTATCTGGCCCGTAAAACCCTTTTGGCCAGAGCCATACCATTTGAGTGAGCCCCACAAATACCACCATGTACTTCCGTTAATACCGTTTGGGCTTCGGTCTCATTCAGACATCTCAGGAGGATTCCATCATACCTGCGACGATAAAGCGTATCACCGATGATGATGTATCGGGATGAACGATGGATAAAGGATTTATGTTGGTTGCGTGTAAGCTCTGGGGGTATGGTGTTGTCACGGAGGTAAGTATATATGTCTTGGTACCACGGGGAGGCGGGACCTACGATATCGCACACCATGTTAGTGTCAGGGACATCATATGCAGGGATTAACAGTTGTTCGACCAAAAACTCACACTCTGTCCGATCCTTGGGCATGTCAATCAGAGAACCGATAGTAGCCATGGCGTCTACTGCTTTATTCTGCACCCGAGGGATTTGGTCAAACTGTATGGAGGTGAAATATTTCTTGAAATCGTCTACCATGCGTTTGTAGGGAAGCAGTTTGTCATCCTTTGTGAGGAACTCATCATTAACTTGTCTGATAACCAACAAGGAATCCCCAAAGACTTTCAAATGTGTAATGTGCCACTGTTTTGCAATTCTAAGGCCGGTGAGGAGGGCTTCATATTCCGCCATATTGTTGGTGCAGGGAAACGCCATCCTAAATGATTTTGGGATGTAGTCACCTTGAGGGGTGACTAATAGAATTCCTGCCCCAGATCCACTGTGAGTGTATGAGCCATCAAAGTATAACGTCCAAGTTGGTGCTTCTGTTACTGTGTAGATTCCTTCATCCGGGAATTCAGTGTCTATTGGGTAGGCATCTACTAGTGGTGCTTCAGCCAATTGATCATCAATAACCTGTCCTTTAATAGCTTTGCGCTCTACATACTCGATGTCAAATTCGCTTAGTAGCATGACCCATTTGGCCATGCGGCTGGTCAAAGTGGTTCTAGATAACACATATTTCAAAGGATCAATTTTAGCAATTAATTTGACTGGGTGACTGAGCATGTAATGGCAGAGTTTCTGTGTGCTGAAGACCAGTGCGAGGCACGCTTTTTCCATTGGGGAATAATTTAACTCATAGCCAACTAGTGTTCTGCTAATGTAGTAAATTTCCCTCTCTTTGCATGACTCATCATGTTGCGCCAATAGTGCCCCCAGTGCGACGGAGGTAGCAGAGATATAGAGTAGGAGGGGCTTCCCTGGGATAGGCGGCATCAAAATCAGTGGATGGACTAAATATTCCTTGATTTTATCAAACCCTATCTAACACTGTGGAGTCCATCGGAAGGTGGAATCTTTCTTCAAAAGATGGGTAAATGGCTGACATTTATCTGTGAGCTGAGCTATGAACCGACGGATGGATTGCATTTTGCCTTGGAGACTCCTTAACTACTTTAGATTGTGTGGAGGCGGCATGTCCAGAATAGCCTTTACCTTGGCAGGATCTACTTCAATACCTCTGCGAGAGACTAGAAACCTAACAATTTCCCTGACGTGACCCCGAAGACACACTTTTTCGGGTTGAGCCGCAACTTATAATGCTCTAGCTGTTCAAATATCTTCTTCAGGATGGTGGGATGTTCTGCTCGTGTTTTGGACTTTCCTAATATGTCATCAACATAGTCTTCCATGATGATATGGATGAGGTCATGGAAGATAACCGTCATGGCTCTCTGATACGTTGCCCCCGCGTTTTTGAGACCGAAGGGCATAACATTGTAGTAGAAGGTGCCCTAAGGAGTTGTGAAGGCAGTTTTGTGCTGGTCTTCTGGTGCGATTCAGATCTGGTTATAACCGGAGAAGCCATCCATGAGGGACAACATCTCATGTCCTGCTGTTAGGTCGACCAACATGTCAATATTAGGAAGAGGGAAATCGTCTTTTGGGCAGGCTTTGTTGAGATCCCTAAAATCCGTGCAGATCCGAATGTCTCCGTTGGGCTTGGCAACTGGAACTATATTGGAGATCCATTCGGAGTAGTCAATGGGTCTGATAAAACCTGCGTCCAGTAACTTCTCCAATTCCTTCTTAACTAGCAATGCGACTTGCGGGTGCATCTTTCAGAGTTTTTGCTTGACAGGCTTGGCGTCTGGGCGGATGTCTAAGTGATGGACCACTAAAGCAGGGTCTAAGCCTGGCATGTCTGAGTATGACCAGGAAAAGTTGATGATTCCTTCTCGGAGTAGCTGTACAAAGATCGGATACTCTTGTTCAGAGAGTGACTTGGCTATATAGGTGATTTTCGGACTTTCAGCAGTTCCCAAATTAACTTCTTGCGTCTCTTCAATAAATACAGATGATCTGGCAGAAAGCTGAGTTCCCATAAGGGGAAGATGAACATCTCCATCTTCCGGCACCTCTTCGAGGTTTTCGCCTTCAGATGTGTCCTTTATTTTGACTTTTCCTAGGTCAGGAAGTGCCTCGGACAGGTTTTCACTAGATGACGTCTTTTTATTTTTCCTACTTTTACTTTTGCGACTGGAGTGTTCATCCTCCCCCAATCCCATAAGGTTGACATACGTGTCTGCAGACATACTAACAGGTGTGGTGTTATGTAGGTCCCAATCAATGAGTTCAGGGTGACGAAGGGATAGGTTAATGGTGCAAACGGATAGGCATTCGAACAGGGATGATAAGTCAGTGTTGTCAACGTCATCATATGCTTGTATGATGGATTCCTCCTCGGGTATGTCTTCCAATGAGCCATCGTCCATGGTGATACTATTGGAAGTATTGGACGATGTTGCAGGGCTTTTCTGTTTTCTGTCATACCCAATGCCTACTCTTTTTGGTGACTGTGGTGTATCAATGGGTTGCAAGCACCCTTGTTCCTCTTTACCCAGGCCTCTACCTTGATAGTTATGTTTTTCCACGAACTTTGCTGGCCAAGGGTATTTTTCCTGAAAATATTTCTTTAGAGGAGTTTCTGGCTCGGGTTCTTCTCGGTAGACCCATTGGCTGATGTCTTCCTCTGGTGCATTGACCTTGACACTCAAAGATTTGAAGGTGGTAGTAGGAATGTTTTTTCCGCTGAAAGTGATGATCTTGTCTTCCTCTTGTATAGCATGTGAAGGTTGACCATACTCATGTGGTGACGGTGGCATAGTGGCTACATTGAGAGCCGTATGCATCTCATACTCACCGCACCCTTTGTCAATGATCTGGACTCTAGTGACCGAAGGATTAGTGGCGGAGGATGGAGTGGTGATTACGGTGGATGATGGATTGGAGGATGATGGATAGGAGGATGACGACTGGGATGCCCCCATTTCGACCCTAGGACAATAGTGTAAATGGGGAAAAGATGCTTCCAAAGCTTGACAATACTCAAATGGTTGGGGGTTGGCATAGATGGTGACCTCCTGTCCGTTGACTGGGAATTTGAGGCATTGATGGTATGTGGATGGGATGGCTTGCATAGCATGGAGCCATGGGCGGCCAAGGAGGAGATTATACGGTAAGTCTAGATCCAGGACATGGCAGGTAGTATATTGGAGCACAGGTCCCACTTGGATAGGGAGACTGATGATTCCTTCTGAATTTCTCTCTGCATTGTCATAAGCTTTGATTGTAATTATCTGGTTGCTTAGGTCCGCTTGAGTATACCCTGCCTATTTTATGAATTTCAGAGTACATAAATTGAGGGCAGAGCCATTATCTACCAAGACCCTTTTTATTTTATGACGGGCAACTATGACTTCGATATGTAGGGGGCGGTTGTGATGGACGTCAATGTTGGGCATATCATTTTGGCTGAAATGGAGGTGGTGAGACAAAGCCAAGTGTCCCACTAAAGCTTGGAATTGTGTGGGGTCGATGTCATTTGGGATATGGATTTCCTGCAAGGCTTTATTGAGGATCTCTTGATGTACCGGGGAAGACTTAAGCAAATCCAGAATAGATATATGAGCGGGGGTCTTCCTTAGGTGATCAAGGATGTTATATTGAGAGTTTATAGGAGTGGGTTGGATGGGTGCAGAGGCTGCAGGGACGGTGATGCGGGCTTGTCGCGTAGTCACAGCACATTGAGGGTCTTTAGCTTTAACGTGTATCATGGACACTCGGGGTTCCACCTGCTCAATGTAATGAATAACACCTTCATAATTGAAGGGCACATTCTGATAATTCACATTATTTGTACCGTTGTTTTGGGGATTGCTATTGGAGGTGCTAGGACCTTGACTATGGTTTGGGAAGGCGTTCTGATAGATTTGCAGTTGGGCATTGGACGACGAAGGTTGACTGGGGTCCACCTTGATATCTCCTCGATCAATGAGATCTTGGACATAATTTTTTAAACCTTGGCACTTATTCAAGGAGTGTCCCTTGATTTTATGAAAGTCGCAATACTCATTTTCTTTAAACCATGCCGGCTTGGGTTTGGACTCATCGAATGGTTTGGTGACAGGATATGTGATGGGGTAATTGATTTGTAACAATTTATTAAAAACAACACTCAAGGGCTCACCTAATTGGGCGTATTGACGTTTGGTACTCCCCTGATTTCTTTGGTTTGACTGTTGAGGGGGGCGAGATGCCCCCTGGGGTACTGATATGGCATTGGGTACAGACTGCTGTTGCCCTTGGGATGCATTAGCCACTTGGACATGTTTGGTGTCAGTCACTCCATCATTGACCACATTCTTGTTTTTGTTCCAGAATCGTGGTTTATCTCCAAATGACCTTTCTTTATCATGACTGTGTATTTTAATGTGTCCTTTGGCAATAAGGGCACGTTCAAGGATAGGCCCCTTTTCCACTATCTCAGCGAAAGTGGTGACACAGTGTAGCCTAAAATTGTGGGCCATGTCGAGATGAGAATTTTCCACAAAAAGAGTGACCATGTCTTTTTCTTTCAAAGGATTTTTCATTCGACTGGCTAATGCACGCCACCGTTGGAGGTAGCTGGTAAAGGTTTCTCCATCCTGCTGTTTCTCTTTCAAGAGATCTAAGGTGTCAGTATCCTTCCGCAAATTGAAGGAGAAGTAGGATACAAACTGTTCTGATAAGTCTGCAAAAGTTTTTATAGACCCCTTTTTGAGAGTCATGAACCAATCTAGGGCATGGCTTGCTAGACTTCTTGGGAACATGCGTAAGAGATAGTTATCACTGTACATGACTTCTTGACACTGTGCATAAAATTCTTGCAAGTGGGCCTTAGGGTCTTTATCTCCCTTGTATTTATCAAATTTTGGAATCTCGAAATGTTTAGGGAATGGGATCAATGAGATGGAGGGATCAAATGGATATGGGCATATATCTTCAAATTTGAATGATTGTTTTGCAGCCCCAGTTTGAAGGTCCTTAAGGGCAGCTTTGATTTCCAACAAATCCGAGCTAGCTGGTGGTGGGTTGGGGGGATATAGATGATAGAAAGATGAGGGATCTTGTTGAAAGGGTGTCGGATTGTTGAAATGTGGGTTTGGATGATTGGATGATGACACTGCTTGTTGGTAAGGTAGGGGATTTTGTTGATATGGGGGTTGTTGTTGTGGGCATAATATGAATTTGTTTGGTGAAGGTGTGGGGTAGGTTGTTGAGGAACTTGGGTAGGACGTTGTGTGTTGGTTTGTTGGTATGGAGGGTATTGTCTATGTTGTGATTGTGGCGTCGAGTGTTGTATGGACTGAGGTGGGATATTATGTTGTGGTTGGATCTTTGGATGCAAAAGGGACATAAGAAAGGGAGATATGGTTTGGGCAGTAGGTTGAGATGGATTGCCTTGTGATTGGTAGGATGGTTGTTGTGAAGAGGTCGAAGCATTGGGTATAAGCTGCTGCAGATGAGGTGGCGGAAGTTGTGTGGGCACATTTTGTGAAAGAGGTTGTTGGGTTCCGCTCAGAATGTTCAGCTGGGGTGTGCCTTGTGGAGGCAATTGAGG
Source organism: Sequoia sempervirens (assembly GCA_007258455.2). Taxonomy (NCBI): domain Eukaryota; kingdom Viridiplantae; phylum Streptophyta; class Pinopsida; order Cupressales; family Cupressaceae; genus Sequoia; species Sequoia sempervirens. The sequence goes on from VDFB02232480.1 coordinate 10,785, forward strand.
TGGAATGGTAGGTTGGTGAACCTGTTGAGGCGGTGTGTTGGTGGTCCCAGGAAGTGGAAGCGATGTGGCAAAGGAGTTGCCCCCAATGTTGACTGGGGGTTGGTTGGAAGAGAGGGGTGTTGTTAACGCCAATGGAGGAGGTTGTGGGATACTTGGTGGCATGCCATAAACAAAAGGATTATTGGGGTCAGGCACTTGAGGTCCGCCTATAGCTGAGGTCGAAGTGTGTGGGGGATAATTAACCTGATAAAGGACAACATTGCCAAATTCAGGTTGATGCCAACCCTCAACTGGAGGAACATTGGAAAAGTATGAACCTTCGGGTGCATTTTGGGACTCTTGGAGTACGTGAGATGGGGCACCCTTGTATTTGGACAAGTCAACATTGGAGGGAGGTTTAACACCCTTCTCAATCAAGTGGGCCAAGATTTATTCCCCATGTTTCTCAAGCAAACAGTCGGTCATTTGCACATTGGCAGGATTACTAAAATGTTCGTCAAGTGTGAGTTCAGGTTGATTAACCATGCTCTCTTCTCCATGCGGCGAGTTATTCTGATTCTCAGTGTTGGAGTGCGATGAAGTACCGTTATGGGGATCATGAGTGATGTTGGTACCTTTGTTAGGATCTGATGAGGTGTTCTTGGGATCTTGGGGATTGTTGGATTGGGCATTTTGAGCTTGATGGTCGGCCATTTTCTTTGCTTGTGAACGGGTCTGAACGGGCATGCAAATGTGGGATGAGCGGATTAATGACCTTGTCAAATGATTTGATTATGATTGGGTAAGGTGTGATTTAGATGGGGTTTAGATTTTGGATCAGATTTTGTTGGGATATGTTGGATTGGATTGGATTACGATTGGATTGGATTTGATTAGATTAGGATTTGGATTTGAATTTTGGATTGGATTGGATTGGATTGGATTGGATTGGATTAGATTGGATTTGGATTGGATTAGATTGGATTTGGATTGGATTGGATTAGATTGGATTGGATTGGATTTGATTTGATCGGATTTGGATTGGATTGGATTGGATTGGATTGGATTTGGATTTGGATTTTGGATTGGATTGGATTGGATTGGATTGGATTTGGATTTTGGATTGGATTGGATTTGGTATGAAAGATGTGAGAGAGGGATCTTAAGCTTGATCACGTGGGATTACCCTTAGTGACCCTAGAGCTTCGATTGATTAATAGGATGATTACGGCACCGAATCCACCTTAAGCTAGGAATGGATTGATTGGGCCGTGGATGATAACTTACAACACCGAATTCACCCCAAGATGGAAGTGAATTGATTGGGGTTGAAGTTAAAGACTAATAATCAACTTCAAGCGCTATAGTCAATTTAGGTAACCACTTTGTAATACAAGGTTAGGACGGTTTGGCTATGGGTGGTGTTTGGGAGGTGTGAACGGTAAAGTTGTGATGTGAGGGTATGGGCTTGTGAATGGAAAATTAAAATGAAGAAGGTGGATTAAAAATGATTCATGGAGAATGAATGGGGATTTATAATGGTTAACGAAAATTTGGAGTGATAGAATGAAGGTTTAAATGGATAAAATGGAGGTTTTGGGAGGTTTAGAATGACAAAATAGAGACTTAGGATGATGGGGTAATGGTTGGGAACGATTAAACGGTGATTTAGAGGCTAAATGAATCCAAATGGGGTACTTGCAGGGCGTTGATAGCAAAATCAGGGGCGTAGATAGAGGATTACTTGCTTGATGAATCGAGCAGCCTTCTGCCAGCCAGAATCGAGAGCTCACGCGCTTTTGAAAGCGAATCGGCCTTCCGGCACCTGCCCGGTAAGAAATCGGGGAAGCGCTTCCGCTTCTGCCAGCCGAGAATCGAGGCGCTTCCGCCTTTCTACTTGACGAATCGGTATGACAAAATTAAGGCTACGCAAAATTAGGGGTGCTTCATGCTTCTGCTTGATCATAAGGACAAAACTTGGTTTTGATGGCAAAGGCTATGGCAAGGACGCAAAATGACAAAGTAAGGCCGAAATATCAAATATTTCACAGACTTTTCATAGAAAACACTGCAAGCAAGCACAATCCTATGATTAATATTAAGGGTATAGCAGAAGGCAAAGTGCTTAATCTAGGATGCACAAGGCTTCTAGGAGTCCTCGATATACTCGTGCGTTAAGGCACAGCCAAGTGAACACCCGGTCAGATCCTACAAAGCGTGGTCCGGGAACCCGGCGAGATCTTGAAAGAGCTCAGGACCAACTCTTCCACGTCTATCTAGGTATCACCTAACCCCGATGCTCATGATGCGATGCAAATTTGGATTGGGGTACAACTTTCGTTCTCCCCCCTTTATATACACCACTGGTACACGTGGTTGGAATCGTCCCTTGGGGTGATGAAATCCCCAAGCAGGTCCCACTAGGAAGAAGACACTAACCGTTTCCAACTACTCCCCAGGCTCACACGAAGTGCAAGGGGAAAGTGAAAACAAATTAATGCCCCCTTGGGTAGCACAAAAACAAGCAATCACAGCAAACAACAAAGTTCAATCCCCCTAATTAGACTATGTTCGAAAACAGCAAAGATATATATATATATATATATATATATTTTTTTCAGAAATTTGATCAAATAAATGGCCCTGCAAGCAAATGTTAGCTAATCTTCTTCTTCGTCCTTGGTCAAATTACGCTACAATATGCTGCAAAACGTTAGCAAAAAACACCAATATCCTTGCCAAAACAATGTTAGAGGGTTACTACTTGAAAACAACAAAAAACGGGAGCAAAAACGAAGCAAAATTGACTGTTTTACCTTCCAAAGCTGTCTTTGTTTTGAGCTTTCGCCCTTCTGCTGACAAAATCGGTAGCTTAGCCTTTACTTGATAAAGGCGGTATTGCCGCTGCGACAAGATGGGGTGGTTAAAACCCTTTCTGCTGACAAAAGGTAAAAGAGCATTGCGCCAAAAGTGGGAAGTGACTAGCGTAAAATAAGTATTTCGCAGTAAAAGGTGGAAGTTAAGTAGAAGCGAGTAGTGACTAGTAAAACGGTATTTGTAAAGATTAGTACCCGTACCTGCGACACACTTTGTTAGATTTTAAGAAGAACAGGAAAGTTGTGTCCTTCCTACTGCAAGAAACGTGTTAGGAAAGCCTTTTAAATTTACCCCTAATTGCAGCACACTCATTAAAAAAAAAGGAAAAACTTTGAGATTTAGGGCGCTTCCGCCTTCTTGTAGTAGACCAAAGGCCTTTAGCGACAAAACTTCATAGCGGCAAGGCTTCGCTTAACTGCGCAGCGGCCGATAGGAAGCGGCAGCCTTTGCGACCAGAAATAGAGAGCAAAGCCTTCTGCGGCCAGCCGGCTTAGCCCTTCTGCGGGGCCTTTTCACCTTACCGGTTCTTGCCTTCAGCAGGTTTAAAATATAGAAATTCCCGTTTAGTAGGTCCCATTCGTGCAATCATATACCTCGATATTTCTACTGCTCTAAATGTGCAAAATAACTTATAAATATGAATAACAAAATACCAAGGACACCTCAAAATTAGCCAAAAGAGTGATACAGCGAAAAGAATCTAAAATATAAAGATGGCACTGACAAATTTACCTCCACTTGTTGTTGATACCTCTTTCAGTTGGTACTGCTTGGATTGGTTGTGTGCTCATAGATGATTGCTAGAGTGACTAGATGCAAGATTAGATGTGCAAATGATTAAAAATTGTGGCTAGATGATAGTAAGGGTTGTGTGAGATTCAAATTGGCGACATGTAGTTATGAGAATACAAAAGTGTTTGGAAAGCGAAATGGGAGACATGTAGTTGCTCAAATCCAAAGTGTTGAAAATGCCCTTGAGGAGGGAGTGACAGAAAATTTGAATTCTCTAGAATTCAGCAGGTCAAGATTGCTCCATGAGGCCAAAGATGAAGGGCTATGGTGGGTTGAGAACCCACAAGCCTCACATGACATGTGGAGGAGTAAGAGTGGCCAAAGGGGATGAGATGGAGATGAGGTGTCAAGAAGGTACATGAGGTGGAAAAATGACATGCACCTTGGGGGGTGAGGAGATTTCTACAAAAAGGGATTTCTTGTCCCCAAGTGGGAGTGAAAGGGACATTTGAGGAATTTTAGAATTCCTCAAAAGTCTACATGGGAAAAAGAAAGGTGGTTGGGAGGATAAATATGAATTAAAAATTCACATTCCTAGGATGATCTAGAGGGTAAAATGTGGGCTCCAAAAAGGTGGGACTTGGTCACATGTGGAGATTGTGACAAGTCCAAGGTTCTAGAAGCCTTGGAAGGATAAAATGTGAATTAAAAATTCACATGGGAAGGAGAGAGACATGGGATAAATAAATGAGAATTAAAAATTCTCATGGGAAGGAGAGTCAACATCTAAAAAGGAAAAATGGAAAAAAAAAAAAAAAAGTGGTGCTAGAAATAGCTAATGACCTTGGTTAAGGTTGTGCAAACATTGGATTAGGCTAATTAATGGAGGATTAGAGGCAAGTGGCAAATGTAGGAGGATGTGACATTAATCTCTGATTAAAAGAATGCACATCATAATCATGAATTAATTAAATTAATTCAGATTAGGGCAAGGTTATGGAGGATGTGACAAGGAGAGAGAAATTGAGGAATTTTAAATTGATTTTAAATCAAAAAGGTGAAAAATGACTAAATTAAATAAATTAGCGTATTTATTTAATTTAGAGAGGAATAAGGTGAAAGATAAAGTATTAATTATTAAATACTTTACCGATGTGAGGCGAAAGGTGTAATATTAATTTAATAAATTAATATTAATATGATAGACGGAAAGACGACAAATTTAATCATATGGAAGTGATTAAATTTAGATGTCTACAGGTAGGATTTTCTTTCTTTGTCTGATTAGTTGTTTCATCGCTAGACAAGGTCATTAATTTTTTACCTAACCCACAATAGTGTTGTTGGCAGCTTCATTTTTTTTGCTCCGACTGTGATTTGTTGGATATTTGTAATTTCTACGTGAGTGATTGTTGCTCTTGGTGGATGGAAACAAGGATTTGTTGACAGGTTTGGACTATTCATGAGCAAGGAAGTGGAATCTAAAGCAACTAAGACAAGAAAAATTGAAAGAGACAGACACTGGAGGTGAATCATTTGGTAAGGAAAAAGAAGACTCATGGCATGTGTCATCTGGGAAGACACTCATTAAGGGTTGGCTATCTTGATTGTAGAAAACCAGTGCCGAGCATTTTGGCTTAGAGAGTGTGTTGGAGCCAAGCAGATGCTAACTAGCGAAGATAGCAATGGGCAACCTAGCCAAGTAGAGAGATACGACTAATTTTTAGAGGGTGGGGATGTTGATATTAGAGAACATGTTGGTAAAAAAGAAGGGAATGTGCTATAGGCATCCCATTTTTAGCAAGGTCGCGGTTGAGCCATTAGGGCCAATGTAGAGTTTCCAACTACTACACATAGACAATAGAACCTATGCATGGAGGTAGTTAATTCATTCTCCGTAGCTACAAAAGGAGCTGCATTTCATGTGCACTTCAAGATAGAATATAGGTATGATTGTAAGTCCATTAAGGAAATGCAACTTGTATGACTATGAATTAGTGACACATGAGGAGCATAGCTTACTCTTTATAGATTTTCCTTCTTAGTCTAGGTTTCTATAGAGTTGTTTTGTGCAATTTTTTGCACACATGCCCCACTAAAAGTAGGGACCCTCTTTTGCTTTGGTCTTTGTTGCTTTTGATCCTCTGATTATGAAATTTGGTTTCTTTTAAATGTGCTTGAATATTTATTCTGCTCACACGAATGATCCCTTGAAGTTATTCATTGAAAATCCTAAGTCTTGAGGTGATTTTCGGGTTTTTCACTGGTTTCTTGAATTTCCTCCTTGTGTGGAATTCCTCAATTTCCATCCATGCCTTGGATACCCGATGAGGATTGCTTTGAATTATGCTTTGGAGATTCAGGCCCATCGTGGAATTCCATGTCCATCAGAAATACCCGAGTTTCCTTCACATCCTCGGATCCCGAAAACTTGTCTTGGGTTGTCTTTTCACTGCATTTATGCTTATTGTATGAATTATGTAGCTCATATTTAATGGAATTTTGAGGGATTTTATACTGTCAAATTAGTGTCATTTGCTTTGCATTGAATTTGAAGGATTTGGTCTTGAGTGGTTGCGTGTGATTTGGTGTTGGAATTGTGAATTGCTGGATTTGGTGGCGTTCCCTAGTGTCATTGTCATCTACTTGGGAGTTGAAGCTTGTTGCTAGTCGCTTCCATTTTGAATTTTGCTTCATCAATGATATGTACACAATGCTTTTTCTTTCGTTTGATGAGTATGAATGGTTTTATCATGTCATGGGCGTGTCTTGAGTCTAGGTTTGGCATGCTTGGAGGTTTGTGATTAAAGCTAGGGTTGTCCATGGTTCCTTTTGATGCTTTCCTTGAATTTTGATGGTGCAATCCTTTTGTTAAATAGGTGATTTGATAGTGCCAACCATTACCGGAATTGACCTTCAAATTTGATTATGTGTGTAATATCAATTTGGCTTGGTTTAATCTAGTGTTGCTTGAGTTTGATGGATTGATGACCCAGGTGAATTCGAGGGGTTATTTCCCATTTTCATTCGATAATTGCTTGCTTTTGAGGGCCTTGGAAAGATCTATTATGATTTAGTGAAAAAAATGAGAGAATCAATGTTGAGATTGTGAGTTCATGGCGGAGCCCTAGGGCTTCGAATTTAGGTCTGTTACCAATCACAATCAAATTTCCCTTGAATGAGTTACAAAATCTAAATCCATGAATGAATTATTTGAAGCAAGCAAAATCTAGGCCCAAATTCCCAAATTCATGATCATTCGATCAATTTGGGTGAAGTCGTGAAAAATCAAGACTTTCGAGATTTCGATTGCTTCATGGAATTCCTCTACCTTTTGAAATCCCTAAATTTCCATCGCCCCTTCGTTTTCCCGAAAATGCGCATTAACACAAAAGTCATACTAATTTCGCTGATTTCTGTCCTTGATGGAAATCCCCGAAAACTTGCCAAACATGAAGAATTGTAGAAGTGAATGAATTAATGTTGCATGATTTTCATATCTCATGATTGATTTGAATGATCAAAGGATGAATAATGCTATTTCTTGAGTTGTGATTTTAATTGTGATAATTGCGCCTTCATCGCTAATTTTTGTCTGGCCCGGAAATCCCCGAATTTCCTCCCTGGCTTGATTTCCTCAGAGGGGTGATAATCCTGAACTTTTTAAGGAGCTGTGCTTTATTATGTTTTAGGGGATTTTGATCATTTTTTGGACTTAATTGAATGATAAATATGTTATTTGTGATGGGATAACCTTGATTCTCATGTTGTAATGGAAATTTATTGTGATCTTTTATTGAGTGCAGGTTGAATCAAGCAAGGAAGTTGCTAGCAAGTCCAAGAGCAAACAAATGGATCCTAATGTTGAGGGATCCTCCATCTCAGAAGCTGAAAGGATCAAATTGGATACAAAGAGAAAGATTCCTTAGAGCAAGCTAACTTCCATTTGGTTAGAAGTGACTGACACAAATGTGGGAAGATGGGACTATGAGGAGTTCAAGGCAAGAGTGGCAGTGAAGGACCCTCCTCTGTTGGAAAAAAGATTAGTAAAAACTAGGTGGGTTCATGTGGTTAGCTTTCCTCCTATAGTGCAGTGCTATGAGTTAGTTTTGGAATGTGCCAGACACTATGATCCAGGCACATAGAGAGTGATCAACCCACAAGAAAGAGTGCTTGCAAATTTCTCTCATGTTTTAGTGGTCCAAACATTTGATATGCCAAATAGATCCCATGTGGTGCAGTTTGATACTGAGGTAGCCAAGAAGTACTATGCGGAGGATACAAACAAGTCTTTAGAAGTGATCAACTCTTGGTTGGAGAAACCTAAGTCACATATTTCCAAGCTTCCAAAGCAATTGTTTAGGGAAAAGTTTAAGTCAGAGTATTATGATGCAATCACTCTTCTCAACAAAGTGATGGGCTTGAAGAGTGCGGGCATATTTGAGAATTGGATGTTTTATATGATAGTGAGAATGGAGCAGGATGTAGAATATCATTGGGAAGGTATAATCAGTGCCATGATTCATGAACAGTTGCGCAATGTACTGCAGACTAGGAGCTTCACCATGACATCCTACTTGGTCTATGCTTTGGTGAGATTCCATCCATACAAGGGATTGAGCACTTGAGGGGTCTTTGGTTAGGATGTGATCTATGAGGTCTATCCCCAACTACATTTGGGAAGTTCTAGCTACAGGAGGGTGAATGATGCATTCACCATGTAGATTGCAAGGTTGCTCCAAGGTGTAGAGCATGTGAGGATTTCCAATGCTGCTAAGGAGTTGATCTAGAAGTTTGGGGCATGGTTCATACAATTTCCCACCTTCTTGTACATAAGGATTGATGGTTGTCAGAGAGCTCCCTATAGATTGCCTAGATACCCAACTGATCACATCATACTTTTGGAGGTCACAAGGAAAAATTCTTACTTTGATGCCATTTTGAAGGACATGCATAAGACCGGTTTTGGCAATGACTTCCCTTTGAGAGTAGGAGGAAATGAGGCTTGTCCTATAATCACAGCGCACTCCTCTGAGGAAGAAATGGGTACTTTAGGCTTGTCATTCCGCTCCAAGAGCTCTATATTTGATAGAACAGGTGGGGCTCAAAAGAGAGCCAGCAGAGATTTTAGACATAAAGATGATGTCGAGGACTATTGGGATAATTGTAAATATGAATTTGAGGTCCGAAGGAAGAGGTTCTCAAGGTTGCATGTTCACTTGATCATGTTGTACATCAAGGTCATCCTTGATCAGATCAATGATGATTGGGATGTGATACAAAGCCATGACTATGAGCCAATCAAAGACAAGCCAATAGGTGAAATTGACTAGTTGAAAGAGGAAAAGACAAAGTTGGAGCAAATCACTGCTCCTGTGATCAAATACACCAAATTATGGATTAAACACAAGATTTGGGAACAAGATAGTGAAGGGAAGAAATACACCTATGAGCTGATGGGAAATGTGGAGTCCCAATCCACTTCTCAGGAAGATAAGCATGACTCAAAGGGAAAAGAAAAGGTGGGTTCTCCCTTCAAGATTAAAATCAAAGTTGTTCAAGTAGAGGCAGAGGTAGAAAAGAAAAGGAAGCCTATAGCCAAGGAAAGGAAGAACACTTCCAAAGAGAAGAAGTTTGTTGCAGAGGAAGAACCTGAGGAAGAAGGGAAGAAAAATGATAACCCTGTGCCCAAGAGGAGAAGGATAAGAAGAATTTAAAAGAAGCAGAATGAGCCTCCTAGGGAATAAGGTGAAGCAAGTCCACATATGGTGAATGTGGAGAGCTCTAGGGAGAAGACACAAGTGTATACTCAAAGATCTAGGACTCCTTCCCCTAAGTGACTCACCAGGACTATAACATTCATAAAATCAACTTGGGGCCCACATCCATGATGCAAGAAGTTGAAGTGTTCCAAGGATCCAATGCTACAATCTTGGGTAGGTTGAATAAAGAAGTGCAAGTGAAATAAGAATTGAAGAAGGAAAATGAAAAGTTGAAGAAATTTTTGCAAGATCTTATGAAGCCCTTATAGTCTATTAGTCAAGTTAGCTCTTCTTCATCTGCAAGAAGTTTCCTACCCAAGTAAACAATCAGTGAGTTGGAAAGAATGAAGACCTCCACACAAGCCACACATGATTGGTTGCAAGGATTAGGAACCAAAGGGGATGATGTGATCAAGGAAATCTTGTCAACTTGTGGAGATGCACAAAGGTCAGTTGAGTGGTTGAAGAGTGTGCTGGCACAAGATAAGGATGATGTAGATCTCCTTTTACAGAAAACAAAAGCCATCATGGAGTATACTGAAGAGAAAATAGTAGGAGATGGAATCCTATCTTCATCAAAAGTTTTAGATCCTTTGGAATGGTATGGGATCCTGTAGATCAGGCATAGAGTTTTGAAGAAGATCCACAAGAAGGGGAAATAGGTGGAAGGAACCCTAACAAATATCTACAATAAGTGCATTTCATTCTTTGAGGTTATGACAAGCAGAAAGAAATTTGCACCTAACCATCTGAGCTTGGAATAGTTAAAGAAATGGTGGCATGAAGTTTATGCCCCAATTTATGATGGGCCTATCACTATTCACTACCTAGATGATGCAACCACCTACAATTTTTGTCATGGAAAAATATCAAGCCCTTAAGGTGGAATGGGACAAGGCTATCAAGGATTCAAGGGATGAGATAAAATCTATTGGAAGAAAATTTAAAATATTAATTACTCCACCTTTGGCTGACTTGGAGAGGATCTTCCTTATGGTGCAAGATAAAGTGGGACAAGATAAAGATAAGGGGGAAAGTAGTTAATGCATGGTTACATCAAAATTTGTGCTTCCCATTATCTCTCCTTCCATCCTTCACATGCATTGGATCGAGCTACATTGGAGAACCCAGGACTACCTAGAAGAGTCTCAAGCATTTAATGCAAAATATTGTTTTATTCTAGAACTTTCTTGGCCGACCTATTTGGGGCCGATCATCTTTGTAACCCTATTTGGGCCGGTATAGCATGGAATTTCTATAAATAAGGCTTTTGGCCTCATTTGTAAGGGCTAGATAGTTAGAGAGACTAGAGAGAAAATCAAGTGATTTAGCAAGAGCTATAGCTAGGAATTAGTTTATTTTCAAGAAAGTGTTGTGATACAAAAAACTAGAATTTTTGCTACTTTGGGTGATTTAATGCAAGTAAAGACATTGTGATTTGGTGTTCTTTCTTGTGTTAATCTATCTTGCATGACTCTTGTTATTATATCTTTTAAAATTGCTTTGAAAGTATTTGGTATATGTTAGATTTAGAATTAGATATGATTCAATGTTGTTTATGGTTTGGAGCTTGAGGTGTGTGTAGCAATCCCTAGTCCATACTTTTAGCAATTTACCGAGTGTGAATTGCTGTGTAAAGTTAGCCTGGACTTTAAATTTATCTGTTAAGTTCAATTGTGAGTATATATTAATTTCAATTGCAAAATAGAGTTGTCTTGAGTGAATGATTCATAATCTGAAAATCTTTAGTTCCTTAGAAGATTGGACTCTTCTTGTAAGATTGCAGATTGAATCTGGGTTAAGCAGGAATTAGTTTGAGGGATTGGTCCATTTCAGGCATTTCATCATTTACATTATTGATTCTAGGAGTAGTTTTAGTGTTAGCTTCTATTTCAAGCCCTTATATTTTTCTATTTCTTTTATAATCTTGGTTATATTAGGATTTTAAGTATCAACATATTGAAAATCTGATAAGTTTAAAGTTCCAATGTTTTTTTCTAAGGCCCCTTGTTTAACCATAATTTTCACATATTATCTAAGCTATTTATGCACTATCAAGGACTGACATTAGAGACCTTGGGGTTATCTCTTGGGGCTTGTTGAGAGAGATTTACATTTTAAGAGAAGACAGGGTTTTATATTATATCTTAGTTGTTGTTGTGCATAAAAACACCATCAACAATTTGCTTATGTTGCATGTTTTGTGTGTGATGCAAGTTATTTTGCACTTGAAATGCTTTATTTAAGTCCTTTATTGCATATGTCATAGATGACCAATATAGGTGGTTAAAAGCATAAAAAGGTAGTTTAGAGCATCTCACTTTAGAATTCACAAGTGGTTTACTGAAATGTCACATAGATGCCCAAAGTTTATGCATCATAATGATTATCGAATCATTAATTTTCTTGAAAATTTAGATGATTTTAGTGGTTTATTCTTTGAAGATAGTCATTCTACCTATTCAAGGACATGTGAAGAATATGAACAAATTGATACCCATTTTCAAAACCTTCTACAATTATTATGTCTTATGCTCAATCTATCATGGAGCTCCATAGCTCATTTATTTTATAATTTATTGAAGTGGTGCCTTCCTAGTGCACTCTACATATAATCTATTCTTTAAGATTTGACTGTGTAATTTTCAGTCTACCTACATTGAACTATATTTCATCAGTAGTGATTCACAAGAATCCATCTCTCATCAGCATGAATGGCATATGTGGCACTCATTGGATCTAATTTATACTAATAGGGATAAAGCACTGAGGCTTTTGGAGAGGTCGCTCCATGCTAGTACTACATTGACTCAAGCACATTAACTATGTAGTTTCCCCGAAATCAAGACTGCTTCGTGTGATACTTAATTTGCAAAACTTTTAGCAAGTATTGTGTTGAATGAATATTTCATCATGGAGCACCCTAGCTCCTTCACTTACAAAGCAGTATTACCATAGTGCATCATTACAGACTCTCAACCAATAGTACGATAACGTAACCCATAGTCTTGTTATGCCTTGGATAACCCCCCCACTTTGTTTTGGAACAAAATGGGTCCCCCTTGTTCTATTCTTTTTGCCTTTCTTTTTTT
>VDFB02232485.1:0-13995 GCA_007258455.2 Sequoia sempervirens
TGAAATATTCCAAGCCAAAAAATTTCAACTTTTTCAATTGCAAGTTACAAACCAATGCACCCGTTAAGGTTAGCAGCTAAACCAAAACGATACTGAAACAACTCTAACCAGAATGTACACCAGGATCCCGATGTGGGCAAGGTGTGAGCATTGGTCAGAGGATCTGAATCAAAATGCTTATGCAAGAACTCTAACCAAGAATGCGCCGGTGAACGACGAGCATGTGGTCAGAGGATCCCTACAATCTAATATACTGAAAGCACACTCAACACCAAGTATGTGCTACTCAATCCAATATGGAAATGAGGCGACCATATGGCGGAGATAACAGAAATTACAATGCTTTGAAGAGAAATAAGCTAGAATGCTGAAAGTAACTCGACACCCAGAATGTGCTTTCTAACCCGGAGTGGGAAAGGAGCTACCATAGGGCGGAGGCAAAGAAATATATTTGCAATTACAGAATGTAGATAAGCAATTACAAAGCAGAATTAAGCAAGATTGAGAACTGCTGCCAAGACTACTGTCAGCTTACAAAATGAAGAGCATTCGCCTGCCAATAGCATATGAATTTAATGGATTAGCTTTACATCATATAAAAGAACTCTCCTTTGCTTAATCACGGATGCTAAGACCAATGTCTTCTCTCAGAAACCAAATGATGATTCTGATTTTTAACAGATCTGCACTTTAATTTAATAACCAGCAACTATTAACTGACATAAATGATCATAACTCTCTCATAGGTCATCCGATTGACATGAAATGAAATGCAATAGACCCTAATGATGAAGGCGCCCAAGATTGCAACCCAAAACAGATCCCAAAGTCTCTATTTAATTTATGCACGGAAATCAATGCAAGGACAGATGGTACGGCCCAACAAGAGGGGCGATTTGACTTTAAAAATTGAATGCTTTTCCAAAAAATCTGAAACTTAAGGAAATAGTTCGCCCTTCACAGACAGATAGATCTAGACAATACCCAGAATGATATTTTTTGTATTTTTTGACTTATGAATGAAAAAGACAATCTGCTGTAATAAAAAAATGCAATTCTAGAAAACCTCTAATATGCATAATCTGAACTAGAAAGCCATAAGCTGATTACAATGCACAAATCCCAATGCAAAACTCTCAAACTACACTATCTCACCACTAGTCGCTATCTTTCAAGCGAGAAGCAATGCCAAGCTAGGAGGCGTACATTCCTTGAAGCAATCCCAAAGCCAATCCGGCAGCATAACATTCCTGTAGACAAAAGATAATCTCAATGATAACCAATGGCCTCCTTTTATAATTTTCAGATGATCTTTCTCGAAACCCTAAACTTCCTTTTCGAACCAAACCCTAATCCTCCAATACAAGGCGTCCCACTTTTCCAAGCAACTTTGACATTTTTAATAATACTTTATTTCCTCCTTGAAGTTGGCGTCCAATTTGAGCTTGGGTTAATCTTTACTTTATAAGAAATATAATCAATTTCTTTCAATGAGGCGCCCACCCATAAAGACATCTTTTAAAACAACTTAAAGTGACGAGCTAGGCCAAGGGGGTCAATGTTAAAATATAACATTAAAACATGACTTTAATTAAATAATTCGACTTATCTCTCCAATTGTGCCCCGAAGCCATAAATGAGCAAGCCAACTGATCAGTCTGAAGTAGAAAGTCAACCATGCCAAAACCAACAGGAACACTGCCAGAAATAGAATTTACTAAAAATAGTAAATTCCTGAAATTGCTCAGAATGCCAAGAACAACATATCACTACGAAGCTCTCTGAAAACCCAGAAAGAATCCGCCATTGAAACAACCAACCTCAAGCAAGAGCATCCTTCGAAACATGGAACCCTAATTTCACCTTCCGGATAGCCTACGAGTCTCCGGAATAGGCCAACGGTCACTGGAAAGATCATGCTCGAAGGGGACATTATGTCCCGTACTAAGACTGAAAACATATCAAGAAGTTGATTTCTTGTCGTCAATAGAACCTGCCCAATCTGAATTTGTGAACCCAACCAACGTAGGATCTTTACTTCTGCTATATAGAATGCCAAAGTCAAGTGTCCCTTTCACATATCTCAGTACCCACTTCGTTGCAACCCAATGTTTTACCTTTGAGGCTGTCATAAAACGGGAAATGTAACTTGTTGGCATTTCAATTCGCACCTCTGGAATGCAAATTAGAAACAGGCAGCTATGCATAGATAAACTGCTCTTCAAATTAGGAGGGGAAGCTCTCTCTTTGCTGATGATGGTTAAAGAAAATAAACTAAACTATTTGCCAATCTTTTTGTTCTCAGCTAAAAGCCCAAGGTTAAAACTTTGCATCGTAGTTGAGGTTTTCTCTTTTAGAATTTCAACTACAACTAGGCCTACTCTAATGAACTTTCTAGCTACTCAAGTAAACTCAAAGCTTGAGAGTTAGAAGTAAACAAGGAATGATTTTAACACAAATTGCTTAAACAAACTCACTTCCAATGCACACCTGAAGACTCATTGTACTTTTAGATGCAAGCTGAAATAAAGATTATATAAGTGAAACACATAAAACAAAACCTGAGACAGTAGATCAAAGCAAAGTAAGCATAAGATTTCCTTTCTCAAATTTTTAATAACGATTACACTTCTGGGACAACAAGATTGTAGCAATAACAGGCTTACAGTTTTGTGATCAAACCAGAATACACTTGACACAAATTACACATAAACTGAACAATAACTTGCAGCAAAAGGCAAGCATGCAAGCTTGCTCTTACACTAAGTGAACAAACACTGAATAACAACTTGCAAGCAAAGTAGGAACAACAATTTGCTATCACAATAACGGTTAAAGAAAAATGGGCAAGGCTGCCCTTATTTATACACAAGCAAAGAGTAGGGAACCCTAAAATCTCCTTGCTTTTACAACAAAACTTGCCAACTTGCAAGCTTTATTTCTAAAACTAAAACATGACAACTAACTAACTAAGCTGTTGGGTGAAAGTTATGTAATCAACTTTAGATAGATTACACAACTAGGACTTCAGCCTGACTATTTGAGATATGAATCTCCTCTGAGAGAAAAGGAGCGCCCTTCTTACTGCTGACAGAAGTGATAGTAAAACAAATAAAGTAATTACACAATGTACACAATACTTACGGAGTGGGGGGGGGGTGTGTTGCATTCATCCTTCTCTCTTTTTTCAGAGAAGATGTTTACAATGCTTCACTGTTGGAAGTTCTCAATTCACAATAACCTAAAATGATCAACAAGCAGTAATGCCAATACCTCTATCTTGTCAAAGCAAAGCATAGAGATACTAGAAGTGATTAACAATAAACAAGTAAAATAAAAGGGAAAGCTCATGAAGGCAAAGTAAGACATAGCTTTTTCAATGGTGGATCTGTGAAAGATGTGTCGTTTGTTGCATTAGAAGCACAAAGTCTTCTCAAATACAGCAATTCCTCGAACAACATGAACAATTACAAGCACAAAGTCTTGTAGATCATCCAACCAAAGTATCCAAAGAGCATGAACAGTTACAAACACAAAGTCTTGTAGATCATTCAACAATATTTAACCAAAACACAAATGTAAATCCAAGTAAAGGATGTAACACAAAGTTTACATGAATTGCTTAGAGTCTTTCAGATATCACTTACTAATTACCACCAAAAGAGATCAATTCACAAGACTATTGAATCCAACACAAAGTCTGGTTTGCAATCTTCTTCTTTATTGATTAGATTTTGTTTGCAAAGTATCAACACAAAGTTTCACAATTTGTTTCAAAAAGGGCAGCACTTCGTTGCAAAAAATACTAAAAGATAAACTTTACAAAGGAAATCCCTCATATATATGGAAAGAGGGAAGAGCAAAATTAGGAAACTAATTGAGAAAATTAAGGAAAGTTGGGTGAGCGATTCAAGGAGATCTCACCTAACTTTGACCAAAGTCAAAGTGTAATTTTTCTTAATGAAATTACATCTTGAACTTGGTGCAATTACAATTTACAAAAAGACATAAAATGTCAGGAAATATTTACAAGATGCATAATGGGAAGCATCAAAAATGTCTAACACTGGAGATCAGGAACCTTCATGTTTCCTTGCTTTGGGTGCAAAAGTCTTCGTATTTCTTCCTGGTCTCCTGCACGAACTTCTCATCCAGACCAACGGTGTAATCCACAATGGTGTGAATTCTCGTGATCGATCTCATGGCAGATGAGTGAACCTTCTTGCACCTATCAAGATCGTTTAGGTTATCAATGTGAGCCTTGTATCACAAATGATGTTGAGAGGCTTGATTAGTCACCTTGCTTGTCAATCAACTTCATGATGGCTTCCTTGAAGATCGGGATATTCTACGTGGTGGCGAGGGGAAGATAGAGTTTCCTCAAGAGAAGTTGTCTTGGTAACTCCTTGATACCTTTTCAATAATCACCGATGCCCTTGGCCTCTTCACGCACTTGGTGGAGATCTCTGTAGAGATTGAATTACTTGAATTGATGTTTCAAAGATTCTCTTACCTCAATGAATTTTTCTTTATCGAGAATTACCCCGGCTTCCACCAATTTACTGAGCTTTACCTGCTTCATTTGTGACCATGACAGCAAGCATTTTTCCATATCTCTGCGCTCCTGGGAAAGTACACTTTTCTCCTTATCAAGCTTTGTGGTGAGCTTGGCCAACAAAGTAGTTTTCTCATCCGCAGCAATTATGATCTAAGATCCGTGTTCTATGATCTTCTCAACGAAACCATACAACACCTTGCCTTTGGAGGCGAACTTCTCAACTTTCTTAACAGTTGGGTCCTCAATACTTACCACTGCCACCGGTTGTGCATTAGTTGAAGATCCTGCAAGTCTCTTTACAACAGTGGCATAATGCTCTGCCCTTTGTTTGTACATATTACAAGCTTGCTCCATTTTATGGGTCTTCAACCGACGTCCAATGTCACTTAGCATACGCTTTTGCACTTTCATTGGTAGCTTTGCCAAAGGCGGACTCTTGTTGTGTAGTCCTCATATTGACATCTCCTCCTTGCGTTGGTATGCCAATCTCCGCTGTGGCGATCTTGTCAGCGTTTGTAGCAGGTATGCTTTGCCTTTTTCTTCCCTTTAGCCTTTGGAGGGACTATCTCTTTGAGGTCGAGCTCCTCTAGAGAAATCATTTGCTTCTTCCACTTCGATACTTGAGATATCAGCCAAGGGGGAAGAAAGGAGGTGTGAACTTCTGGATTCACTATCAACTTTGTCGTCATTGTCACCTTTGAAGTCATTGTCACTTTTGAAGTTACCATGGGTATTGTGACAATGGGCGAAGTGTCTGTCATCATTGCTCCTGTAGACTGCACATTGAGATGATCACGTATTGATTCATTCATAAACCGATTGAACTCAGTTTCAGAAGTGATATCATATGTTGGTGAGGATAGGCTAGGAATGGATGATGGAGGACTTGACAGAATATCAACCGTGGGAATGCTTGTCACCGAGGGAGTATCAAGCAAGGTCGATGTTGCAAGAATAGTGGATACCTCTACTACAGGAATGCCTGTGGTAGGAATAGGTGATGAAGGAACATGAGGTGGAGGGGTACTTGAATTTAGAGGAGTATGAGGAACAATAGAAATCACAGGCGATGACGTTCTGGGAATTTCCTCAACTACATTCTCAAGTGGAGACATAGTTCTTTCTTGATCATGCTTGGGTTCCTATTGATCACCCTCTCCGATTCTGGTTCACCTTCAAATTCTTCTTCAAAATCTTCTTCAGACTCTTGTCCACTTTCAAAAACTTCTTTTGCATCGAGTCTGCTTCCTCTTGAGTCTTCATCTTCAGCAGATTTGTCCTTTGAAATACCTTCTTCATGGAATCTATCTCTATGAAACATCCCTTTACCTTTAGGCGAGAAGGTTCAGATTCGTGGTTTCTCCTTAAGGGCCCGGCACAGGCCTGCTGCACCAGCTTAACAAACTTGATTATGGGACCTCTTTGTGAAGAAGTGGGAACAATTGTTGATTTATTTTTCATGCGGAGTTCTTGCTGTCGGCGAGCTTCTGCTTCGGATTCTTCTCCTTCCGAATCTGTTCGGAAACTTTTCATTTCAAAACCATGCTTGTGTAACCATTCTGCAGTGTTGGATAAGATTGGTGCCAATCTCTCTCTGATGCTAATACTTTCTTTCCTAGACCATTGAATTGCAAGCAACGGCTTCTTAGAAATTTCTTGTTCATCATAGACAGCATTCATGATATCGCCAGGATCTGTAAAATCCTCTGGTAGGTCAGCAATATCAAGGTCTTTGATCTGTTGTACAGTCAACCTACAATAATCCATTTTGCGAATGGCTTCTTCATCTCTGCAATCAGCCCAAATGTCCTCAAAACGGTACTTATGATGATGACCCTTTTACAATTGCCTTCTGACATCCCAGTAATCAAAATCAAACCTATACCTGTAGGTCCTGATTGTCATGATTTGCATCTCAGCATAAACAGATTTGGCTTTTTGTACAGTTGGGATAGTATATCTACCGATTGTCAGTGGGAACTTGAATCCACGCTTGTGAATATTTCTTCGTTCTTTGTGCACTAAAATCAGTTGTCTGCACATCTCCATGAGAACCCACTTGTCCGAAGGATATCGTGGCAGCATGTAAGGGCAGCCAGTGTAGCACCCTACTCTCAAATAAGTAAATGTTGGGAATTGTAGAAATATGCATCCAACTTTACTTACCGCCTTATCGGCCTCATCAGATACCCTTCTCCTCTCGAGAGTCAGATCAAAATTGAAAAGCAAAGGCGCGAAGAAAGCATCAGTAACCCTCCTGAAATGATGGAAGCTTTCTTTCAACTCCAGTTGATAGAAAAATTTATACAGAGGTACCAGCATCCGATTCCCTTTTGTGGATAGACCTGGAAATTGCCTCATTACAACTGCTACATACACCAGATAAGAAGTCATATAGAATTTTAATGCAGAAGGCACATTGATCAGTTGCTCATGTATTTAATTGCTGATCTGTTTGCTCGAGTCAATATGAACTTTTTGTCTTCTTATGATCCTGATGTATTCATACATCCAGTCATGAAAAGTGGAAGATTCAGGCAAGCCCTTCACTCTGCTATAGAACGTGATCATATCTTTGACATCATCTTTGAAATCACTTCACAGGAGTCCCTTTGGCCATCTGGAAACAATTTGCCTAGGCTTCTTCAACCATTGGCTATTTATCAGGTTTTTAGCCTTATTGGGATCAGCGTCATAGACTTCTTGTGCTTTTTGTATCGAGATATCAATGTATTTCTCCATCTGTGGAACTTTAAACACAATATCAAAGAAGTCAAGGTTGAGTCTCAAAATCTCATGCCCAAAAGAATCAATCACACTTTTGCTCTCCTTGATGTAGTGGGATGCAACTTGAAGGACAAATTTTGTATTGTGCGCAGCAATAGGGAACATAGATACCAAATGCAGGTCACTGTGTACAATTGCTCTCATAGAATCAGGAAGAGGCTTCTTCTCAGTTTTCTCTGCAAAATCAACCAAGTCTTGATGACCAACCTCTGTGTCTTTTATCTCTTCCACCTTAGAGACCACTACAGTCGGCGGATAGACACCTTGATACTTATATTTCATTTTGTCTTTTGCTTTTGAAGACGACGGAGGTTTTCTAGCAGTCATCTGAGAGCAACTGAATCCTTGATCAGCAACTTTGAGGATCTTGAAAAGAGACTGCAAGATGTGGAGTCAGAACAAACTTTAGTCGTTAAACAGCATGGGGATGCGTGAGGCGAGCAATGATGATGAGCAAGCGTGGAGCGGATGACAAGGCATGCAAAGCGATGCACAAAGTGGAAGGAGAGGTTTGAGCCGAAGCCCGGCAAGTTACGAGGTGTCTAAGACAAAATTGGGAAAAAGTGTAAGGGCACGGAAATTCAAGCCCTTGCACTTGGAGGAAACTGACTTTGGTGCAGGGGCACTGAAAAACAGTGCTCCTGCACTTGGAGGTGTTAAACAAATTTCAATATGTCAGGGCGCTGAAAAACAACGCCCTGACATCTTTGATTTTGAAGTTCCTTTAAGATGTAATGGTGCTCTTTTTTTAGTGCTGTCATTTCAGGCATAAAAAATGCATAAAGATGTTTGAGAACAACACTTTAACAATTTGGATGCATAAAAAGCTCAAAGTACAAAAATTGAAAAACACGTATGGAATGTATTCTACTTAAATTACACCATCATGGCACATATAAATAAAAACAATGTGATTTTACTCACAAAACGTGAGTTTAATTCATTGTATTCATCAAGATATTGCTTAAGAGCTATGGCGAGCAGATGTAAAATGTATGGGAGTATGGACAAATGAAAAACGCATTTTAAAGGAGAAAGAAACATCAAAAACAAACAATGGAAGTTCATGTGTATGATGATGTTTCAGAAAATGCGATTAGGGTAAGAGGAAGACTTCCACGCATTGAAACTAAACACCAAAAATGAAAGAGAAAGATGAAAACGCGTGGGAAGATGAAAAACGCATTTCAAGAAGAATATGAGACTCAAAACAACACCAAAATGAATTTAAATCTTTACAAGATAAAACGCATTCAGAGAAGAAGAAATGAAAGGAAGGGAGAATAAAAACGTACCTGAGAAGAGAGATAAAAACCCTAGCTCGAATTGAAAGTTTGCATAAAAATGCGTTTTTTCTTGAGGTAGATGCGCGCCTAGCAAAGAGAAAATGGAGTGGAAGAAGGAATAACAAAAATGAAACAATAAAATCACTTTTAAGTGATTGAGGAAAGCAAAAACCTTACTCAAGTCGCTCATTAAATTGAGGCATAAAAGATGGCACGAAAAGCGAAATATGCAAATGACATGAAGAAGTGCACCTGAGCCAAAAATTGGCCAAGTTTGGCAACAATGTATAAGAGTGCACTTTTTTAGCGCTTTTGCACATTTTTGAAAAATCACTTTTATGCAGGGGCACTGATTTTCAGCGCCCCTGCACTTTTCAACACAGCCAATTTTGGCTGTGAGTAGGGGCGCACTGTTTGAGTGCAACTGCATATTTCACAATTTAATCCAGCATGATCGCGAGACTTCTACAAGGAGCTCAAGCCAGCAGGCTAACATAGGGGATACGCTCAACCGACCGGTTTGAGGTTTTGAAATGCATACGGCTCAAAATCACCCTCTGTGCATGCCTCAACTTCCCCTCAACCTAGGAAACAAAACAAGTTTTCGTGAGGTTATCCATGGAATGAGCATTGCTAGATTCCGCGATAACAAAACCTCAATACTACCGTATGTCTTAATATAAGTTTGTTGGGTTCATATGGAAATGTACGAAATATTTCATTCAAATAGAGCACATAAATTTCTATTCATTTCGTATGACCTTATTAACTTCAAATTAATTTCTTCTTTTCAAAAACCTTATATGGCCCAAACTGAATTCTTACAAACTGCATTACCAGTGTATACTCCCAATCTGTAACCATTAAATCTGTAATGCTGTAAATTCACTACAATGCAACTCTAACACAACTTCTAGTTAAGACTCTCAACAATCACCCAGGAAATATTTTTCAGTTTCGAAAGTGATATTCTCCATGAAGGTTGACATCTTCATGAAGTTCTGCAAGTGTAAACCACTGCAAAAGCACTTCCTCTCCAGAAAATTTTCATCCATAACCCAAAAATGTGCTCCAAAATTTGCTTTTCTCTTTCCCAACTGTAACTCCCATCTGAATCTTGAAATTCTCTTTTTTAATCTTTTTAATTTAAAAATGAAGTCACTTTTCAATTCTCAGCATTCAAATATTAAATTTACTTCTTTTTGGAAAGACACCTTATAACTCCCCTTTTAATATTATTTTGAATAACGCTAAGCTAAATATTAAATTTAACTTACAACATTAGCGTTATTAAAATAATATAAATTCAACTACAATTCGAGAGGGGACATTGCATTTGTTGTCTCTTATGATGAATCCCACACCGAAGGCACTAGGATTGCCCTTTGATGCTCCATCAAAATTAAGCTTTAATCTACCGCTCAACAGTGTAGTCCATTTTGCATTTTCCTATTTCATCATGTTTCTGAGGTTGGCACCATTATTTGTTGGGGCTTTTAGGAATGGCCAGTTGGTTATCCCATGATGAAAATGACCATTTTTTCTTCTACTTCACTTTTGAATTTGATGTTCACATATTCCAACTTCAATCTTATTGGTTATTGTTTCTATAGGAGTGGCTTTGCCTTTGAATATTTTGGCATTTCTTTCTTTCCACAGATGCCATACGATCATTGTCGACACCTCACACAACACTCCCACCCAGAGTGATCCTTTATGCATTCTAGGTCAACATTGGAAGAGCTCTTGTATCTTGGACAGAAGAGCACCATACCATTGAAGCTTTTGCTGCGCCTAGGACTAGCAATCTTGAGCAAAGGTGCATTGTAATAGTACATGATCCAACGTCTCTTCATTGTTTTCACAAAGTAGGCATCTACAGGGGCCTAAGAAACCAAGTTTTAGTAGTTTGTCTCCTATTAAAATATGGTGTAGTGCAGACCATGCAAAGGCATCAGCCTTTGGGAGAACATTGGAGCCCCAACACAATTCTTTTGGCCTCATTTTGCACTTGAATCTCTTGGGTTTGAATTTCATAACCAATTTTGACTGAATACTTGCTTGATTTCGCACCACACCAGATTAATTCATCCTCTTTATTCGTTGGCACTACCTTCCTTTGTGATAGTTCTTTAAATAAAATTTCTTTGGCTTGAGTTGTTATGCCGTCGATGTTCTTCCAAGAGAGGTCTGCACTATTATTATCAGTCGTAGTAGTCATGTAATTGCTTACTCTGTTGCCATATCTCTCCACAACAAAATTAATGCAAACATCTAAACCAAGGATGTTGGCCAAGGGAATGTGACCATTGCATGAATCGTGCTAGAACAGCGCAGATTTTCCATTGTTGATCTTCCATGAGAGGTGGTTAGTGATTAGATGCCTACTCCTAATCGTAAAGTTCTACAAGTGAGAGTCGCTTGGGGGATTTGCAATTGTTAAAACATGATTTGGATCTCCATAATCAAGGCACCTGTTTTGCAGTATCTTATTCCATATGGCATTGGGATTTTTGTGCATTCTCCAAATGAGCTTTGCACCAAGTGCCTGATTTTGCTGCTGAATATCTCTAATACTAGTGTCACCTTGTTCCTTTTTGAGTTTGAATGTGATGTCATAATTAAAGGATGATTTTAAAATGTGTCAATATGTGCATAGATAGACATAATGATGTCATCAGCTTCTTCTAGGTTTGCATACCATGTCATGTCTATGGTCAAGATTTTGTTTCTATTTCAATATAGGAGACCTATTTGAGGGTGCATCATTTATAATTTGAAAGCCTCAAAATGCATGTATAAGTAGCTTTGAGCTTTTACGATAATACTTTTTGTTTACCATCCATAAAAATTTCTTGTTGGCATACTAAGATCACTTGTCTCTTTCAATTCATTGACATCTCTATCGATTAGATTCCTTCTTTCCATTGTTCCTTAGATATCCCTCCTTGCCTTTTTTCCTTGAAGGTGGTGATCTTCTAGGCTGTTAGATATGGTATCTAATAGTAGCATCCTTGGACCTCTCTTTTTTAGCCTCTCAATCCCAAGTTCATCGTCTATGTCAAGCATTTCTTATTGACTATGAATTGCATAATTATTCAACTTGACTACCTTTGATATCATTGGTCGCATTGAGTGAGGATAACCCTCATGAAGCTGAAATTATGCTTTCACCAACTTCAAATTTAGGTAGACCATCACATCTTGTGTAAGGACAATAGGAGTACATTTATTTAGTTTGCCCCCTCATTGAGGTAGAGACAAAGGAGTACTTTATTTTCAAATGCCTTATATACTAAGATACATGGAAGATACCATTGCTTTTATATAGAGACTTCGATAGTTAACCATCTACTTTTTATCACTGCCTAGATCAGTAGTGTTATGCTCTTTTCTTGAGGGAGATTGCCACCTTTATAGGTAGTGCCTTACAAGGGACCCCTAGGGCCAACAAGTTGATCACGTTGTTCTTTTCATCTTATTGTTGGTATTGGAAGCATTCCACTCATGTAAGAGTCTACAAAATTTCATAGAGTTGATGACAAATCAGTGAGACAACATACTTCTATACACACTATCTCTACATGCACTTGGACTAGGGAACCCTACCTCTTTCACTTGAAGTAAAATGCTCTTGCTGTGCTCACTCGTAGTTGGGGTCTCATATTCATGTACGTCACTAGTTTTTTCCCATCTCTAGTAGTACCTTAGATGGTGGAGGGTTTGTTGGTGACCTAAGCTATGGACCCCAAATCCCTAAGGTTGGGTAGTTTCCCAAGTGCCAGGGGTGCCAAACTTGAGAAGAGTATTATGAAACCTATGGTTCTGTTGGGCAACTTAGGACCAATTGCCAAGCCATTCAGAATAATGCAGGAATTGCAATAATTCGCAAAATAACTTCATTAAATGAAAATACAAGCAAACAGTGTCTTTTCTGGGATTTTTTTTTATTACAATTCATTGACTTGAGAAAGCCCGTTTCATGAGTGCAATTTGAACACGTGCAAGGGAATGAAACCAAACCGATATATCTAATCTAGACATCTAGAATCCATTCAAAATTGCAGAAAGAGAACAATATGGCGTAGCAACAGAAAACCTAGGAAGTGTGCTGGTCTGAGTTAGATGTTTCTGATTATAGCGACCAGGATTTCTCTCTTAGAAGCCGCGAATTGATTTTTGTAAACTCCCAACCTTTTGCGTGTGCCAAAGACCACCTCCAATCTTCCAGCGAAGCTTTGCAGTTGACAGACCCTTGATGATTAGACCACGACCTGCCTATTTCATACAGCGGTTCCACTTTCAGGGCCTCACGTCTGTACAGATTTTAATGCAGACTGCTCCCAATGTGTCACACCTTCAGCCGATTTATTTCAATGATCTTACTCCAAAGTTCAGACGTTTCGTATTATTTTCACGGATTTGGGGTTTTCGGACCCGCTTGCTCAAGGATTTCGGCCCTAGTATTGGTTTCCTTTCATGTCAATGAAGAGAAAATAAAAACTAAAGTTTTTTGACTGTTCCTTCCTTCCAATCAGGCCTTTAATATTTCAGAGTTGCCAAACTTGTCACCCCCAAAAAAGGTAGTCGACACCAATAAGGATTTTATTTCCATAAACAAAAAATCACTTAACTCATCCATTTTCACACTGCTAATGGTGAATAACTTAGAATATTTTTATTTATTTTTCACCATGAAGAATCGTCTAGAGAAGGAAGGAATCGTCACTTAAAGTGGCCCTCTTTTATAAACTCGATGAATAATTAAATATTATACACTTGACTATAGCTTTTTAGGCTCCAATTTAATTATTCTTATTATTCCCTTAATGACTAATATATTTCTAACCTCCAGGAATATAAAGGTTAGAAAAATCTGTCATAAATTATCATCATGCAAAGAGGGACATTACAGTCCTCCCTTCCCGAGATTGCCAGTCCTCTAGCAATCGCAAATGAGGATGTTGCAGAATCCCTTCCCCTTCCCAAGTTGCATCCTCAGCTGGTAAATCCTTCCATTTGATCAGGTATTCTTGAATCACCTTATTTCTCAGCTTCCTCTCTCTCCCTCTCTCTCCAATCTGCAATACCTTCAGGAACTAACACCAAGTTTCCTTCTTCATCAAGTGGAGGAAGCTCGAGAGATGCCACAACCTGCTGACCCAATGCCTTCTTGAGGCAAGAAACATGGAAGACGTTGTGAATCTTACTTCCCTCAGGAAGTTCCAATTCATATGCAACTTCACCAATTCTTCTCACTATCCTGTAAGGTCCATAAAAGTGTGGTTTAAGTTTTTCTACACCACTCAACTTCAATGAGGATGGCCTGTATGGCTGCAAACGCAGAAAAACTAAGTCTCCAAC
>VDFB02232488.1:0-19730 GCA_007258455.2 Sequoia sempervirens
TTTACTAGCAACATTCAAGTGAAGGATATTACCTTTTTTTTGTACTAGATGCAATCACATTGCTGGAAGTCCCCAATATTCTGCACTTTCCATTCTTGAATTGAAGATTGTATCCTTTATCAACAATTTGTCCAACACTTAAGAGATTATGCTTCAAAGCCTTCCACATACAAAAAATGATCAGTATTATGCTTACCATCAAGAGAAATGCAACCTCTTCCACGGATCACACTAGTTGTATTATCACCAAATCTCACAACACCACCATCATACTTTTCCAAGCTCACAAACTTACTTTTGTCTCTTGTCATATGATGTGAACATCCACTGTCAATCACCCATTCATCTTTCTCTTCAACTTGAGCAACTAGGGCTTTCTCCACATTTTTACAACTAGCACATTCAATAGATGCAAGATTATTTTCCTTGATACCAATAAATACCCATTCATCATCACTTCTATTTCCTTTATCAGATTCATCATCTATCACACCTTCATCAGCAACATAGTAACACTTATTTTGAAATCTAGGCTTGTTATGTCTTGGTTTAGGAGCTCTTTTCGAACACCTTGATGCAAAATGACCTATCTTATTGCAAGAAAAACATTTAAGAGGAAATTTTACTTCATACTTACCTTTTCCTCTCGGTACTCTTTTGACAATAAGTGCTTCTAGCTCTTCTAGCTCTCTTTCTTCTTCTTCAATCTGTCTGATCTCATCCTCATACTTGAATTTCTTTCTAGATGAACTCTCACCCAGATCATATCTATGTCTATCTCTTCCGGAAGTAGTAGCCTTAAATGCATAGTCAACCTTAGGAAGGGCATCAACAAATTCATTCAACTCAAAAGCAATAAGCTTACCAACCAATGTATCTCTCGTTATATTTGTTATAGTCTGGAGCTCTTCAATCACTAGCTTTGACTTTGTAAGAATTGGGAAAGGATCTAAGCACTTTAGCAACAATCTTAGATTTATCTATCTATCCGCCTGGACATCTAATACCACACACAATTTCATTCACTCTTTGCATATAAGTATTAATGTTCTCATCATCACCCATTCTCAACCTTTCATATTTCCCTTTTAGACTCTGCAACTTAGCAATCTTCACATTAGTATCACCTTCATGCAAGGTTTCCAACTTTTTCTAGATCTCATGAGCAATCTTCAGATCCATAACATTTGTCATCTCAGAATCAGTCAAAGCACTTAACAAAGCTTCCTTAGCCTAGATATTATACTCAGCATCTCTAATCTCAGCAATAGTAGTAGGACCATTCTAATGAATAACATACCTATTACATGTAATGTTCGAAAAGGGTTCACCAATGCATCTCAAATGACACTCCACTCGAGTCTTCCACAAAGAGTAATTTGTTCCATCAAATCTTGGACTATCCTTCTTGTAACTCACTATCCCGAATCACCTCAAGTTGTTAAGCTTTTTCCAAGGAACCTGCTTTGATACCAATTGTTGGCAACACAAGAGTGGGCAACTGAGAGGGGGGGTGAATCAGTTGTCACAAAAATTCAAAACTTATTTGAAACTTATTAACTTTATTCCCGACATGATAATTGTCCATGAAAGCTAAATCATCAACACATCAAAACTCACATAACACCAAGATTTTTTTAATGTGGAAACCTTTGTTGGGGAGAAACCATGGTGAGGTTAGTCCACAAGATTGAGACTGCTAAAAGTATAATGGAATGAAATGGGGAATGCACTTCTGTATTCAGCACAACACCATCAGAGCTCAATTACTACAACGTTAACTACTCCAAAGGAAGACACACTGTCTTACAAAAAGAATCAGATTACATCTGTAGGGATTTGGATTGATAAAATAGCATCTGCTAATGCCTTATCACAATTCCGGTTAAGCACACGAACAAATCTTCACTCTTCTTTTTCTTCTTCACACTTATTTTTCTTCTTCACACTCTACTCTACCTTCCAATGATTTAGATCAATATTCTCACACACATACACAAAAACACACTTTGACATCCACTCACACACTTTAATCCGAATAAACAATCACTCATATATCCACAACAAGAAATTTTATCCCTTCATGTCAGCTTCAACAAAATAATAAAATGAATATAAACTGTTGGCCCAAAACATTAAAGATTTATTAATGTGAATCAACCAAGGTTAGCCACAACTTAGTGAAGACCAAAATCAACATCTCCAATGCGAAAACGCTTCAATTAATTACTCCTTGAAGATCCACAACATGCTACAAACACCATGTTGGCCAAGAATAAGAAAAGCATGAACACACAAGAGAAAATTGCCAACCACGAGCACAACGATCAATGGGGACATGCAAAAAAGATAGAGCATGATCTAGAAGCATCCAAAAACATCACGAATCACCAGAGAAGCATTCACAACAACCGAGCTAACTAAAATAACATCATCTTCAATCAACAACACCAACTAAAGCAACAAAAAAATTGTCAGAATGAAAATCTTCATAACTCAATCAAATCTTCACGTGGATCTCTGAAACTTGACGTGGATAAACTAGATACACTCAATAAATGTAAAACTATTTTGTCCATAACCTCTGATCATCAACATACAAAGCTGCTTAATCAATATACGGTCTCACTTCAACCATTGACAATCAGAATCAGTCTCTGTAGAACCATATCGAATTCCAGACCCTGCACAAACACAATAAACATGCAAACAATTAGATCAAACACAAGGTTAGAAACAAATGATTCCTCAAGAAATCCATTTGACATTTGCAAAAGATGAGAAATGAAAATGAAGAACACAAATGAAACAATTAAATCCTATCTAATGCAAGCAAACTCTTGATCTCTTGAGGGAGTTGGTGCCAATTTGATGTGGAAATTGGCCCTTTCCAAACTCCCCAATGCTAGCTTTGATGATTTGATGTGAAGATTGCATCCACTCTGGATGAAGATCGGACAGAATGTCTGCTAAAATCAAGAAAACCAGCTATGATCTCATGATGGATGAGAATTGCTAAGTATTTTAGCATGGTAACTTTGCTTGGAATGTGGATGATGAAATAAGGATATAAGCTCTTTATTTATAGATTGATAAGTTGAAGAGATGTCCAAATTTGATCAATGTGGGACAAAGATTCAACTAATGATATGATGCCACTTGTCAACATGTGAGAGGATGAAGGTTGAGCAAGTTTTGATCCATGTGCAAGTTTGAAATTTGAATTTGATGAGATGACATGTTTAGGGGGGATGAAAAATGAGTTAAATGCCAAGTGGGAGACATGTAAGAGACAATGTAAGAGCTTTAAATGCTTTGCTGGATGGACAAGTCCTTTTGGGGGGAGATTTCAAATTTGAGGAATATTCCCACTTAGATGCCTTTTTTGAATGAAAATAGGGAATTATTAAATCAAATAAATGATTTAATTGTGCAAGTTGCAAAATCTAGAGGATTTGAGTGATTAGGATTAAATTAATCGGATTTAATAATTTTAAGGATATTTAGCTGATTTGACAATTTGATTTAGATCTTGGATTGGAATTTAAATCAGATAAAAGAGGAATATGATAAGAGGCCAATTAAATAAAGATTTTGATTTATTTAATTAAAAGGGATGGTGTTAGATTAAATCAAATAAGGTTTTAATTTATTTAATTTAATGGATAGACTTTAGACATTTAATCAAATAAAATTAATTATTTAATTAAATAGGGATAATTAGATCAAATGGATTGATTTACCTGTAATTTAGAAGGAAAAGTGGGACTTAATTAGGACAATGTTCTATTTAATTGAGACGAATATTGATGAATTTAATCGATAAAATCGGATTAAAACAGCTAGACCGAAAGGGATGATTTAGGAAGAAAACCATACAGTAGATCAAAGCGGAGAATAACTGCATATTTTTGAGCGTCTACATCCATTATAATTCTCACATCCCACATACAACTTCAAATGAATTAATGCTAATAGTGTTGAAATCAATGACAACCACATATCAACAACACAACCACAATATCCAACAAGTATGCTTTGAAGAGATGTCTTAAGTAGCTAAAACTTCCCAAATAGACTAAGAAGTTTACCCTTCCTCCATGCCAGTTTCTTCCAAATTATTTCCACCACCTCATTCCAATATTAGGTTCTAAGTTTCTTAACCATGAGGGTGAGTGTTGGTGTAAATAGTGACTTTATCAAAATAGTTAGATGTTAACCTACCTAGGAGAGTCCCATTAACATTACTTAAGCCTCCACTTAGGGACTTCTATAATTTTGTCTCACTTCATGTGGTTGAGACACATGTCTTCACTTGTGAGACACCTTTTGCATGCACACTTGCCACTCACTAGAATACTTATCATGTGAGTTAAAGTGTTTCATCATTGAAGGGTTAGTCAGTCATTATGTTCAACTTTCCTACCTTCACCACCTTGCCTATATATGCAAGGTTACATTGTACATTCAAATCACCTGTTGTATCAATCTATTGATAATATCATTAGGATTATTTGTGTGCATGTATTTTGTGGAAGTTTCTAGTCTTTTCTTTATGATCTTGGAAATCATAACATGGTATGAGAGCCATGCAAGAAAAACCCTTACCAAAATCTTGCATCTATCCTAGTATAGAGTTCCATGCAATTTTAT
Organism: Sequoia sempervirens; assembly: GCA_007258455.2. Taxonomy (NCBI): domain Eukaryota; kingdom Viridiplantae; phylum Streptophyta; class Pinopsida; order Cupressales; family Cupressaceae; genus Sequoia; species Sequoia sempervirens. The sequence goes on from VDFB02232488.1 coordinate 4,654, forward strand.
TTGCATGTAATCTTAATCTTTGTTTGGTTGTGATCTCAAATTTTATTGGATTAATGTGATTCACATGCACCTATATAGAAATACAAAGATTTCACATGCACATGAATGTTTGTAAATAATGTTAAATAATAAATTTATAGATATTTTAAGTGCATCTACACATTTTAAACATAACATACAAATTCACTTGTATCCTATTTTCCTACAAATCTAGTTCACACCTTAAATCCTACAATTACAAAAAATTGACTTTCAATCAAATAAATTCCAAAATAAGTAAGGAAGTATCATGCTTACTCCCAGCTACATATAGGATATTAATAAGGAAGAAAATTCCTTATCATTCAGATACCTCTCTAAAAGGAATCACTGACTTATCTACCATTCCTCATAATAAATTCATGAGGGTTAATCATGCTCTTTGTATGTGTATATTAAGACTTTTGGAGGGAGATATGACTAACAGATTATTAGATGCTACTAAATTTGAGATTAGTAAGCATAGGAAATAGTTTATCCTATTCCCAAAATTATCCTACATTAGAATGTAAGGATTCATTGGTGCTCCATATAAGATTCCTAGGCATCCCAATGATAAGATTATCTTGGTACAAGTATTTAGATAATTAGTGGGCACTCATGTGCATTTATAGTCCAAGCATAGATTTGGAGTTCAATTCCCCATTGTTCTTAGTAGATCATTACCTAGTAGATTATGTATATTAATGTACACACCTATTATTTATAAATAGTGAATAGAGAGACAAGTGAGAAGAACGAAAAACACATCACACATCTACTCTAACAAATATTATATCAAACTTCACATATATAAATTTTCTATTATGTTTCTTGTAGATGTACCTCTATTAGAGATATGTAACAAGAGCGCCACTAGGATGTATTGGAAACATATTGTATTATTTTTAGTTATACTCATAGTTGGTAGTGTGCATTTAGTTCATGCAAAAATTAACATCTATAATTCAATAAACCATTTTTGGGACTCATTTGGTAATACATGGAATTTTCTTTTTATCTCTAATGCTAGTATATTAACTAAATAGACATAATCATAACACCTTTGGAGTACTCAATTGGTTATTACAGACATATAGATATAATTAGAATAGAAGAAGAGGTGGTCCATTATTTCTTTGTTGGAATAACACAAAATACATCTTTTGGGAAGTGATAATCCAATATTTACAAATTTATATGGGTGATAGTTTTATCATGTGCAATGGTCAACCAAAAGTAGTTAGCTTTTAGGATTAATTTCCTATGTTAGATCTTATTCCATCTTTTTCCACTACTTGGATTGTTGAGCTAGATGGTGTATCCAAATTTTATTAATTACCTTCCCTTGTGCTCCTTACCCCAAAAAGTATTGTCCCGTGATAGAAAAAAGGGAGTCTAATAAATTTTATTTTTGGTTGTATTTGAGAGACAACAATAACAAAATCACTAATAACAAACTCCTATAGGTCTATGCACCTAGCTGGACTAAGACTTGTTTAACTATATAACCTTCTACTAAGCTACCAAATCTCTCCCAACTTTCGAATTGCATTCCAATAACTAACAAGATTATAACTTTGCTAGCATTATTCTAAGAATCTTTAGGAATGTTCTTAGTAGATAAAAAAATATTAATGTCTCTTCCTTGAAAACATATAGCTTTCATGATATGCATCCAGTATTTGTTGTCCTTCATGAACCCCCACCCAAATTTACTATAAAAACTGTATTTAATTTTTGGTTTTTTCTTAAACCAAGCCACCCACTATCCTTAGTTTTGTAAACTATGTCCCAATGGACAAGCACCGATATTTTCTTCTCCACCTTTCTAGTCCAAAGAAACCTTTACTAAATTTTCTCAATTTTATATAGAATGAACTTAGGGATATTGTAAAAATAAAGGAAGTACAATGGTATGCTTTGAAGAGATGTCTTAAGTAGCTAAAACTTCCCAAATTGACTAAGAAGTTTACCCTTCCACCATGCTAGTTTCTTCTAAATTATTTCCACCACCTCATTCCAATATTAGGTTCTAAGTTTCTTAACCATGAGGGTGAGTGTTGGTGCAAATAGTGACTTTATCAAACTAGTTAGTTATTAACCTACCTATAAGACTCCTATTAACATGTTGTTTAAGCCTCCACTTAGGGACTTCTATAATTTTGTCTCACTTCATGTGGTTGAGATACATGTATTCACTTGTGAGACACCTCTTGCATGCACACTTGCCACTCACTAGAACACTTGGCATGTGAGTTAACAAGTGTTTCATCATTGAAGGGTTAGTCAATCATTGTGTTCGACTTGCCTACCTTCACCACCTTGCCTATATATGCAAGGTTACTTTGTACATTCAAATCACCTGTTGTATCAATCTCTTGATAATATCATCAGGCTTATTTGTATGCATGTATTTTGTGGAAGTTTTTGGTTTTTTTCTTTATGATCTTGGAAATCATAACATGGTATGAGAGCCATGCAAGAAAAACCCTTCCCAAAATCTTGCATCTAACCTAGTATAGAGTTCCATGCAATTTGATTTGCATGTAATCTTAATCTTTGTTTGGTTGTGATCTCAGATTTTATTGGATTAATGTAATTCACATGCACCTATATAGAAATACAAAGATTTCACATCCACATGAATGTTCGTAAATAATGTTAAATAATAAATTTATAGATATTTTAAGTGCATCTACACATTTTAAACATAACATCCAAATGCACTTGTATCATATTTTCCTACAAATCTAGTTCACACCTTAAATCCTACAATTACAAAAATTTGACTTTCAATCAAATGAATTCCAAAATAAGTAAGGAAGTATCATGCTTACTCCTAGCTACATATAGGATATTAATAAGGAAGAAAATTCCTTGTCATTCAAATACCTCTCCAAAAGGAATCAATGACTTATCTACCATTCCTCATACAACCATGAGTACACGCCTTCGCGTGGACATTATGACTTTTTATATACGCGGCCAAAGACGGCTGACGCCGCCACCGAGACCAGTGCAGTACAGCCATCCAATTCCAAAATCATCCGCACACAGAAACGTAGACTGGTATTGTTCGGTTATATTGAAACATACCATTCACTGGCATAGCGAGAAGGAAATTAATGCATTTTCGCAAGACACCCTCATTGGTAGACATGCTGCACCACCACCGCATTGCAAACATACTGCATTGCCTTTTGAAGCTATACCCCGGCTGGCAGTGTTTAGTTGTATGCAAAAATTAATATAGATATAATTCATTAAACCATTTTTGGGACTCATTTGGTAATACATGGAATTTTCTTTTTGTCTCTAATCCTAGTATATTTGGTGAAATCATAGAGCTTACCTATATATACATGTAAGGTAACAATATCATGGAGTGAATAGAAAAATTAATATATTTGTTCATACGAATTTTAAACAATATAGAGGACTACTAACTATATTAATTTTATTCATAATGGGTAGAAAGTGCAAATGGAAATCACTCATTGAACTACATGTGCAAGACATTCCCAACCAAGGAAATCATTTCTCAAGTGAGGACCTTGAATGGACACCTATTGGAGATGATGACAATATGGACTTATATGCTGCAATCCCTCTTGAGAGACTCCCTCACTTTATCAAAGGAGAAAGTTTACTAGATAGTGCAAAAACAACATTTGTACATAAATATCATAAAGAGAGCAACACACCAAAACCTACTAACCACACTACCATGACATACTCCAGGTTTTCCTAGATTAAATCTAATTAATAAGTATGTCATTTTTATATTTAATTTTTTATATGAATTAATATATATGTTTTGTTGTGTGAATAAATAGATATTGGTGTGCTTTTGGTCCAAACGATCAAAGAAATAAATCTGAAAACATGGAAATAACACAAAGGTTTATCCAAAAAAGGGGTTTCCAAACTCACTTTTATGTTAGGGTCATGTATGGTAAACCACAAGTTGCATTAATTATGTATAATGATTGGATCCATTGTGATGCCAATGGCAAATTTTTCCATGGAAAGGATGACCCTTATGGTGATCCAAGGAGTAGTTTTGCATTGAGGTTATCAAATGAATGAAAATAACATATTGAGTCTTTATTACTAATGGGTGTGGGGATCGACACAATATGTGAACAACACTACTTAGACCATAGTTTGACTAAGTTGATGAATAAGAGGGATGCATGTTTGTTGAGGAAGGATGTGCTGAATGCATGGAAAAGTGTATACTCCATTCGATCCCAAAAGAATGAAGATGATGCAATAAGTGTCAATTTGTGGCATGCAGAGGAGAAGGATAACTTCTTCAACTATAAAAGACCAAACACCATGGAAAATGTTCCATTTATCATAGGCATCCAAACACCATGGATGCGAGAAATGATGGTAAAGCATTCACACAAATCAATTATTGCAATGGACTCAACATTTTCAACAAACAAATATGGTGTAACTAAAGCAACATTTATTATAAATTTTTGGATTTTATTTTATCGTTGATTTAGTTATTTAAAAATATTAATTTATCAATGTTTAATTCATGTGCAGTATCAATTATATACCTTGCTTGTTTTTGATGAACAAGAGGTTGGTGTACCTATTGCATGGGCCATATCCTCAAGAAATAAAGTTGAGGATCTAAATGAATGGCTAACAAAATTTTATAAACGAGGGAAACAATGTCGAGAAGATTGGAATGCCAATGCATTCATGACAGATGATGCTAGTGTGGAGATTGAAGTTATCTTGTTTTTATTAGCCTTAGTTTTTATATTTAAACTTCAATCAACTCATTATAATTGATTAATATTTAGTTTATAAAAATATATATTTCATAATTTATAGCTTAAAATAGTTTGAATATAACATTTTATTTTGTCATGAATAATTTACTTATCAAAATTTATAATATATCTTGTAGATTATCATTTCAATGCCGAGTAATTTTATGTATTTGGCATGTATGTAGAACATGTTTGAAAAATGTGTACAGGTGAGTCAACGTTTAATTAAAATATGTGGAAAATTATGTGTTTGAACCCCATAGATTGATATTATCTTTTACAATTTAGGTATGTCGGCAATAAGGATGTTGGTACAAATATGTTTGATAGATTGGGTGACATAATGTATGCAATGAATGACAATGTAGACATCACTACTCACCTAATAAAACAATTCATGGAGGAATTGAAAGAAGAGAAGAAATTTATTGATTACTTCCAAAAAACTTGGTGTCATAATGAGGTTCGTATTGGTAAGTTTGTCAAATTATTAATTTTGTTTTGTATGCATTTCCATCTTTAAAGTTGTTTTTTATGTTTACTAAGGTATTTTATTGTTTTTTGTATAAAAATGTGGGAAAAAAACTTTTGAAACTTCTCTCATGCAAATCAAGAAACTAATGCTTCCATAGAGTCATACCACTTCCACACCAAGAGCCATTATCTAAGTGATCGTGCTAAGAAATATACAAGGAGAATGGATTGGCTTATCCATACACTTCTTCATAGGGTAGAGCCATTTTATAAAAATAAAAGATATTTGCAGTCATCTGGATTTTTAACTAACTTTAAGAAAGAAATATATTATAGTACTGTATTAGAGAGGTCCAAAAAAATATCTGATACAAATTGTTATCCATATGATCTCCTCCCTAACACACATAGGGTAAGAAGTCAATTTGTTCCAACAAAATGGTATCTTGTTAGGAAATTTTGACCAGATTTACATGTATGTGATTGTCAATGGAAAAAAAGGGGAAACACATGCAAACATGTGTTGAAGATTTTAGATCTCGTAAAGAGAAACATAACAAATGAGCAAGATCAAGTTGTTGGTGACAGTTATTTAACATTTAAGTATTGTATTTTTATTTAAATGATTTATATTTTTTTCTCGAAACTAACTAAAATAACCTTTTTGAATTACAAATGTTGTTGCTCCATTGGTTGATAATGATGATGATGTCAGAGGAATTTTTCAGTCATGAGAACAATGCCACTGGTAATGTTGATATGATATTTATAATAAAATATTCATTGTTTTTTACCTTTCTTAAAATTTAATTAATGTTTTATTTGTAACATAGATTATTGTATTCCACAAGAAGATCAAGATTTGATTGGGGTTGCCATTGGCGAAGACCAAAGAATTGGTAAATTTCAACATCACTATTTTTTTTAATGAAATATGAAATCATTTTTTATATTTTTTGAACTTAATATTTATTATTTTTGTTACAAATGGTTGTAAATCATCTGATGCTTTCAATGATAATTTCCAAAATGCTGTTGAATATTTGAATTCACTACTCCAAGATTTACCAACTAGAGAAGATCAAAAACATATCTTTAGTCAATGTGTTGAGAGATTTAGAAAAGATCTTCAAGCATCTCTTACTTCTTCCAAACTTACACCAATCCCTGGCTCAGAGGATATTCCTATGAGATGAATATCACCATGGTTTAGTCCAAGAAAAATGCGCAAATGTCATTTTATTCATCAAAGAGGCAACACCATCCATCAAGACTTGAATGAAAGAGTTGAAGAGCATGAAAAATTTTAGTTCCCCTCCACAGGTGGTAGGAAGCAAAAGAAAAAAAAGGTCTCCAACCGTTCAGGCATAAAAATACAAGAAGGAGGTTTTTGAAGCTATCGGTACGTGGTGGTTAGGTTTTTAGGCCCTTCCCCTTTGGTGGCTTGTGGGTGGAAGGGTTTTGATCCTGCCCTTGGGGTCTTTTCTTTTTTCCATTTCTTGCTAAAGTGTCCTGGGGGTTTGCATGCCTGCTGGGGATCTTGTTTTTTGCTATGCCGGGTGGGGAAACATCTGGGGTTAGCCCCAAATTGGATTTCCGTTCAGCATTTGGTTCGAAGCCTTCGGCGCATGGAGTGAATGTTTTTGATAATACACTGTTTTCTTCAGAGATGGAGATGAATGATCTAGGATCGGTTAATGGTTCCCGAATTACGAAGATTAATGGGTGTTTGGAAAGATGCAAAGAGCGACCGAAGTTGATTATCCCGATGGAAATTCTTGCAGATGATATTGAATACTATTCAAGGCACTCTTTTTATTGCAAGTTCATGGGTTTGAGAGTCTCGCTGCATTTTTTTTAATTCTTTGCTCAACGGACTTGGATGCCGGAGGGGGAGATGGAGATTAGGCTCCTTGCGAACAACTTTTTTATGGTCTCTTTTGATTGCATGGCAGATCGGAATAAGGTCTTCGAGGGTGGCCCCTATTTTTATAACCAAGTGGGTTTGTTTATCAAGCCATGGCATGCTGGCTTCAACCCGACTGAGGCAATACCGAGTCGGATTCCAGTTTGGGTTCGGTTGTCGTGGTTTCCAGTTGAGTGTTGGCGGGATGATGTGTTGCATTTGGTGGCTTCAATGCTCGGTAAACCTATTGGGTCTTCACAACAGACGCAGTATAAAAAGGTAATGACTTTTGCTCGTATCTGTGTAGAAATTGATTTAAGCAAGCCATTGCCAGATTCTGTTGAAGTGAGTGCTGGATCATATACTTGGGTTCAACAGCTAGATTACGAAACCCTACCTTTTCGGTGTCGTCTTTGTCATGAATATGGTCACTTGCAGCGTAGGTGCCCTAGGGCTAAGCCTGTGGTGCCCCAACCTTCTCAGCCTTCTCGTAATCCTCCTAGGACTGATAATGGTAAGGAGCCTATTCCGGGTGATGGTAATGGAGATGATGGTTATGTCCCTGTTAAGGCTCGCAATAGGAATCGGGGCCAGAAGCGGACCTTGAGGGAGAGGCAGGATGATGAAACTTTTAATAGGTTTGAGGTGCTGGATGATCTCAGCCAGGAGGAAGTGAATCCAGGGTTGTTGAACTTGGATCAGGGAACTTTGGGTACAGGACAGGATGGGCCACCATTGGAGGCCATGCAGGTTGTGCAGGAGATTGGGGTTGGGCAGATGGATACAGATCAACAATTGATTGTCCAGACTGAACAAGAATCTTCTATTGGAGCTTCGAAGAGTGGTGGAGGTGGCTCCCCATTGCCCCTGAAAGGTGGCAAGGATGTGGGGAAGGGCTCTTTGGCCTCCTCTCGTTTAGGTATTCAGCAAAATGAACTGAAGAAAGGGGTTGGTGACAGGACTTCCAAGCTGGGAAGGAAAAAGGATATGGAGAAGATTAAATTAACTGGGGAAACTTTGGTGGAGTCAGGGTCAGTCAAGACTCTTGATTCACATTTTTCATGCCCCCAAAAATGATTGTTCTCTCATGGAATGTAAGGGGCTTGAACAGTGGCCCTCGACAAAAAGTTGTTCGTGATTTGGTTAGGAATCATTCTCCGGATGTTCTTTTTCTTCAAGAGACTAAATTATCTGTAGATAATATGTTGGCCATGGCTCCTAAGCTGTGGAAATATGGTGAATGCCAGTGTGTGGGGGCTCTTGGTGCTTCTGGAGGGGTGGCTTGCTTTTGGAACCCTCGGAAGATTTTCCCCCTATGGTGGATGTCCTCTAGATCCTCTATATCCCTTGTCGCCTCTTGGTATGAGACTGGTGAGTGTATTCTCCTCTCTAATGTGTATTCTCCTGTTGAGTTTCTGGGTAAGCAACTTCTATGGTCCCATCTTTGTTTTGTTCGTAGCTTAGCTCCTTACCATCCGTGGGTTATGGCTGGCGATTTTAATGCGATTGTGGAATTGTCTGAGAAAAGAGGTGGAATTCCTAGGTTGGAGCCTTCTGCTCTGTTATTCAGAGATAGCATTTATGAATTAAATCTTATTGATGTTCTACCTAGTAATGGTCGCTTCACTTGGAATAATAGGAGAATTGGTGAGAGTTGTGTGGCTGAGAGGCTAGACCGTTTCTTGGTTTCCTATTATTGGGTTGGAAACTTATGGTCCACTCGATCTGAAATTCTTGATTGGAGAGGTTCTGATCATTGGCCTATTAAGCTTAGTATTATCTCTGCACGGGGGCCTCGGTCTCCCTCATTCAAGTTCCCGCTTATGTGGTTACGGGATCCCACTCTTCATGATTATGTGGCTGAGTGGTGGCGGATTGGTAGACCAACTTTTGGTACGGCAATGTACACATTCTCCAAGCTTCTTCAGTTTGTCAAATATCAGCTTAAAAGGTGGAATCAGCGATGTTTTGGTAATATCTTTCATACTAAGGTTGCCGCACAGGAGGAGTTGAATAATATTACGCGGTTGATTCGTGAGAATGGGGCCTCTGAGGATCTTCTAAGGGAGGAGGCTAAGACTTTGAAAGTGGTTGAGGAATTTGAAGTGCGGGAAGAAATCTATTGGAAGCAAAAGGCCCGGGTTGAATGGTTACAGGAAGGTGATAAAAACACCGCCTTCTTCTTCAATTCTGTGAAGGATAGGAGGCATGGTAATTCCATTCCTTTTCTGGTGAATGATAGGGGTGAACGTCTTGCCTCGTTTCAAGACATCTCTGCTGAGGCATCTCAGTATTTTGCTACTTTATTTAGGGATGATTCACAAGGGGGCTCTGTTGAGGAAGCACAGGTTCTTTCTTGTATTCCTCAGTTGGTCTCCAGGGAGGCGAATGAGTATTTGATGAAAGATATCTCTCTTGATGAGCTGGAGGGGATTGTGTTTTAGATGAAGAAGGGTAAAGCTCCTGGTCCCGATGGTTTCCCGATTGAATTTTTTCAGGAATTCTGGGATATCATAAAGTTGGATCTTCTGGTTGTTGTCCTTGAGTCCCAAAGGAATAAACAGATGCTTCGTGCTCTGAACTCCACCTTCCTTGCTCTCATACCCAAGTGTGAAGGGGCTGATAGGTTATCTCAGTTCCGGCCTATCTCTCTTTGCAATGTGGCTTATAAAATCATCTCAAAGTTATTGGCTGAGAGACTGAAGAAGTGGCTTAAAGTGTTGATTTCGGAGGAACAGAGTGGATTTGTGGCAGGTTGGCAGATTCTTGATGGGGTTTTCATTGCTACGGAGACCATCCACTCCATGGACAACTCCCATGAGAAGGCTATGTTCATTAAGCTGGATATGGCTAAGGCTTATGACAGGGTTAGATGGTCTTTTTTTGTAGAAGATCCTTGTTGCTTTTGGTTTTGGTGAGGAGTGGATCCAATGGGTCATGAGCTGTGTCACGTCTGTTTCCTTCCCAGTTTTGATAAATGGAGATCATTTTGAACTTTTTGGTGCCTCTAGGGGTTTGCGCCAAGGGGATCCTATTTCTCCATATCTTTTTCTGCTTCTTGTGGAAGGCCTTGGTCGTTTGTTGAAAAGAAGGGTGGAGCTTGGCATCATTCAAGGTTGGCGATGGGGTGGAGACTTGCCTCCGCAATCTCATTTGCAGTTTGTTGATGATACTGCCCTAATGGGGATGGCTACTGTTAGGGAAGCTACTAACTTGAGGCAGGTGTTGGACATATATCTTGTTGCTTCAGGACAATTGATTAATGAGGAGAAGTCTTCCATATTCTTCTTCAACACGCCGAGCCCAATACAGAGAAGAATTGCTAATATCTTAAGGTTTCAGATAGGGGTTCTCCCTTTGACTTATCTGGGTTTCCCAATTTCTGTTCGCCATCTTCCCAAGGGTTCTTGGCAAAATATTATTGATAAGCTCCGTGCAAAAGTTAATCATTGGACCCACAGATGGTTGTCTTTTGCGGGGCGGGTTCAGCTTCTCAAGTCGGTGGTGCAAGCTCTCCCTACCTACAGATGTATGCTTCAGGTGGCTCCGATGGGTTTTCTAAGGGAGTTGGATTCTCTTGAAAGGCAGTTCTTATGGGCGGGAAGTTTGGCTTCTTCCAAGTGGAGCCTGGTTAGGTGGGATGTTGTGTGCATCCCAAAGTAATTTGGTGGTCTTGGTCTTCGACAGTCTGCGTTATCTGGAGTGGCTGTGGCTGCTAAGCTATTTTGGAGATGGTGTGTGGAACAGGATCAGCCGTGGGCCAGGATATTATCTCATAAGTATTTCCCGGGGATTCCACGGCAGGATCTTCCTCGTTACCCTCTTGAGGGGAAAGGTTCAGTGATTTGGAATACTCTTCAGAAGGGTGCAAAGCTTATTAAGGAAGGTTTATTTTGGATCTGTAGACGAGGAACTGAAGCTCTCTTCTAGTCGGATTCTTGGGATGGATTCCCTCCACTTACTTCTCAGTTCCCCATTCTACTTCCTTTGTGCCAAAGATTTCTCGAGGCTGGTTGGGCTAGGGTGAGTGACTTCAAGTCTGTTGCTTCTTTTGGTCAGTTGGAGGTAGCTCATTGGAAGGATCCCGCAGAGTGGCTAGATTTGGGACTTGCGGAAGAAAGTGTTGAGCTTCACAAGATTCTTCATAGTAGGAGTTGTAGTTCTCTTCTGGAAGAAGATATTCTTGCTTGGACCCATAATCCTAAGGGGGTTTACTCTGTTGCTTCTGGGTATCAGGTGTTATTGGCTCAGAAGCTAACTGGGGCAGAGGTTCATTGGTGGAAAAGGGTGTGGAATAAACTCTCGTGGCCTAAATGCAACTGCTTTGTTTGGACTTTGGCTTGGAATAGGTGCTTGACCTGGGATAACATTCGTAAACGGGGATTTCAAGTACCTTCAATTTGTGTTTTGTGTGGGGGAGCGGAAGAGGATTCTTCACATTTGTTCTTTCGGTGCCCCTTTGTTGTGCAACTTTGGCATTGGTGGTGGGAGGTGTGGAAGCTTCCCTGTATTCATGCGTGCTCTTTGGTTGAATTCTGGGATAGTATGGGAAGACCTCCTTCTATGGCTTCCTTTTTGCAGGAAATTTGGTTCGTGGGCCCTACCTTTCTGCTTTGGCAGATTTGGTTGGAGCGGAACCGCAGAATTTTTCGTGATCAGAAGTTGGTGGGTCGGCAAGTTTGGATGCGTATGCTTGGAATGGTGCAGGAGTCTGTTTTAGCTAAATGTGATGTGGTTTTCCCCTTGGAGAGAGGTGATGCTGAGTTGGTGGCCAAACTAGGTCTTCAAGAAATTCATTCATCTTTTATCAGTTCTAGGAACTGTAGGCATGGGAAAAAGAGGGTCCAACGGGTTGGAAGGTGGTTACCTCCTCCCAATGGATTTTTAAAGATCAATACTGATGGTTCTTCTAGGGGAAATCCTGGGCCTGCTGGAATTGGTGGGGTTGGCAGGGACTCAGCTGGTTTGGTGATTTTTCTATTCTCTATACATGAGGGGGTGAAGACTGTTAACTTCATGGAGGGTCTAGCAATTCTTCATGCTATGGAGAGGGCCCTTGCTTTGGGATGGAGAAAGGTTATATGTGAAGCTGATTCATAGATTTTGATTAATCTCTTGAATGAGCGAAAGATATCTGATATAAATTGGCAGTTGGATTCGGTGGTTCAACGGATTCTTCAAGTTAGTTCTCGGATGGAGGAGGCATCCTTTGTTCACATCCCAAGGGAGTGGAATCGCGCTGCTGACTGCTTGGCCAAATGGGCCTCTGAGCAAGATAGTGGGTGGAAGGTTGAGGATTGGGATCAAGTTAACCCTGAGCTGCATCTGGATTTAGACCGGTTCTTGGAAGAGGATAGGAGGATACATGGGGATAGTTGATTTTGTTTTATGTTGTGGGGTTTTCACCTTGTTTTCTGGGACTGGGTCCCGTGGTTATTATTGTAATTCTCTTTTCTGATTTCTAATAAAGTTTTTACCCCTTTGTTTTCAAAAATAAAAATACAAGAAGGAAGGGTTATCATCATAAAACAACATAGTGAGTACATTTATTGGAAATTATTTTAATATTTTACATAGCAATAATTATTGTTTTTACATCACATATTAAAAATATGTCATTGTAGGTTTGGATGATCAAGACAATAATAAAAGACGTCGATTTCCCTCCTCTATTGATCTGAACCACGCAATGACCAATGAAATAAAAATTATTGATGGTAATTTTCTAACTATTAAACGTATTCATTCATTAAATGATATATTTTTGAATTCCTATTTCTAACCAATTTTCTATAATTAATCAAATAAATAGTAGATACAATTCATGAAAATCAACCATCAATGCTTAATGTTATAGCTGGTCAGACATTTCAAAAAACTATTCCAGGTAATTTAGAATTTTAATAATATTTTGATTAAGTATATATTGTATTGTTAGACTTAATGTTGTATCTATGTTGATTTATTAAATACACATGTCATTGCAACTTTAGATGATCAACAAAACACAACAATTGATGAAATGAAAATTATTGGTGGTAATTTTATAACTATTAAATGCATTCATTCATTAAATAATATATTTTTGAATCCATATTTTTAACCAATTTTCTATAATTAATCAAATAAATAGCAGATACAATTCATGAAAATTAACCATCAATGCTTAATGTTATACTTGGTCAAACATTTCAAAAAACTATTTTAGGTAATTTAGAATTTTAATAGTATTTTGATTAAGTACATATATTGTATTGTTAGACTTAATGTTGTATCTTTGTTGATTTATTAAATGCACATGTCATTGCAGCTTTAGATGATAAAAAAAACACAATAATTGATGAAATGCAAATTATTGGTGGTAATTTTATAACTATTAAATGCATTCTTTCATTAAATGGGATATTTTGAATTCCTATTTCTAACCAATTTTCTATAATTAATCAAATAAATAGCAGATACAATTCATGAAAATCAACCATCAATGCTTAATGTTATACTTGGTCAGACATTTCAAAAAACTATTCCAGGTAATTTAGAATTTTAATAGTATTTTGATTAAGTACATATATTGTATTGTTAGACTTAATGTTGTATCTCTATTGATTTATTAAATACACATGTCATTGTAGGTTTAGATGATAAAAAAAACACAACAACCGATGAAATGCAAATTATTGGGAGTAATTTTATAACTATTAAATGCATTCATTTATTAAATGAGATATTTTTGAATTCCTATTTCTAACCAATTTTCTATAATTAATCAAATAAATAGCAGATACAATTCGTGAAAATCAACCATCAATGCTTAATGTTATACTTGGTCAGACATTTCAAAAAACTATTCCAGGTAATTTAGAATTTTAATAGTATTTTGATTAAGTACATACATTGTATTGTTAGACTTAATGTTGTTTCTATGTTGATTTATTAAACACACGTCATTGCAACTTTAGATGATCAACAAAACACTGGGCAACATAGGTTACCATTTTTTATTTATCTTAACTAAACACCAACAACAATAGATGCAATGCAAGCTAGAGATGGTAAATAAATTATGAAATGATTTTATAACAATTTTTTATGTTTAATTTTAAATCAATTTAATAACTAAAAGTTATGTAATTTACAGGTTTTAATGACATTGCAATGGAGGATCATGTTCAACACTATTATAGATAATCAATACAGTTTACTGTACTTTCAACTTATATTGTATATTTACAAAATTTTCTCATTGGCCTAATTCTAAAAAATATATTGATATATGTTAATGAAAAATGGTATGATCATGTGTAAAGTTAGGGTCGATCCCTTAGAATTAATCCTTTTATCATTTCATGCATTCACCTAATTTTTTTATTTATCACACTTATTCATACACCTACTTCTATATAACTGTTAGCCACCTAGATTTAATCATTTGGGTTTGAGAAGAGTATGAATTAATTGATGTGATCTTGCGCAAATTTAGATTAGATGCGACATATGTTTCTTGTAATATTTAGGTTTGAGAAGAGTTTTTGTTTCTTGTTACACCATTTATCAATTTATAATTCAATATTATTTATTTTTTAATATGTAGGGAAAGTAATTTTTATTTGACAATGGGCAATGGTCACTTACAATAAAGAGATTATGAAGAAGAGGAAAAAGGATAAAGAAGAAGAATAAATACCTTTGATAGAAAGGATGATAATAGATACTATTATATAAAACAATCATATAAAAGTCATAACATAACATTTATAGATCATTGTCTAAGTAATATAATACAAAACCTATTTAAAAATACTTTGATAGAACAGTGAAGCATTGTCACTAATAATAATCATAGAACCAAAGAAAAATAAATGAAGGACAAGGCACAAGTG
>VDFB02232489.1:0-13734 GCA_007258455.2 Sequoia sempervirens
TTGTTGGTCAGATGGAAGGATAACGGAGTATTTAATGATTTATTAAATATTTAATATTTTGATTTTATATTATAAAGTCACTTTATTAATATATTTAAATATTATAATTAAGGCGTATTATAAAGTATTTTTAATACTTTATAATAAAGTGGCATAATTAATTTAATGAATGAATATTTATTCATTAATGATGAGGGGCGCCAATTATTAAATATTCTTCCTAAGTCCAAACAGGCAAATTAAATCATTTTATTAAAATGATTATTAAAAGAAGGGTTGGTCGAATTTTTGAAGAAGCATATATATTCACAGGAAAGACAAATCGAACCATCATGATATGTTATTCAAATTTGTCTTGTATTTGCTCTGAGCATTGGAGTTTGCAAAACCTAGGGTTTCAGCAGACGAATAGATTCTGGAGAACGATACCTCTTCAGAGTTTGGCATACTAAGACTGTGCAATACCAGTTGAAGATTGTCTCTTGGTGACTTCACACAGAGGTTACAAATCGAGCTTATTGATTGATTTATTCAGGGTTTAACAGAGAACATTCATCCAGTATTTGAGGCGACTTCACAAAGTTATGTTCACAGAGTTCTGGCACCATTTCCAGTAAAGCCGTACAATATCAAGAGCTGCTGGTACATGCGGTTTAGGATCAACAAGGCCGTACTTTTCCATCACGGGGATACGTCTTCATCTCTGGGGTTTCCAGTTTGTTGCAATAGGGGCGCCTTCATATTCTGGATCTTAAGGCGTGGGTTTTGGAGACTGGAGATCAACCTCTGGCTTGGGTCGTACATTTCTTTCATTCTTCATCTTGCTGCAACAGCAATCAGAGTAAATCGCAGCCTTCATGTTATTTATCAAAAACCACAAAAAATACAAAATACACAAATCTTTCAAAACACAGCATTTCAACTAGGGTTTCGGGGTTGAGAATCACCAGGATTCTTACATCCAAGGTCTTTCATCTCAAACTCAAAGGCCAACTCTTTCTTACATTTGATGATTAAGTGCTTTTCTCCAATAAGAATCAAATCATCAACATACAAAACCAAAATCAATGCTTCACCATCAATTACCTTAAAATACAAATTAGAAATTGACATCATTCTTCGAAGCCCAAACTTGACGAGGTCAACGATCAATTCCTAACACCGTGCCACCACCATTACGCGAGAACTGCTTAAGACCATACAAAGGCCTTCTTCAACTTGCAAACATGATACTCCTTCCCATGTACCTCAAACCCATCAGGTTGCTCGATGTAAACTTCTTCCTTGATCACACCATTTAGAAAAGTTGTCTTCACATCCATTTGATGAATCTTCCATCCTCTAGATGCAACAATGGCAATGATGGTCCTGACAGAAGTGTAGCGAGCAACATGAGCAAATGTTTCTTCATAATCAACTCCCTCTTTCTGTGAAAACCCACGAGCCACGAATCTTTCCTTGTACTTCTCTATGCTCCCATCAGTTGCATGCTTGATCTTGAAGAGCCATTTCGAAGATACCACAGATTTGCCTTCGAGTCTAGGAACAATGTCCCAAACATCATTCTTGAGAATTGATTGGTACTCCTCTGACATAGCATCTCTCCAAACCTATTGACTGGAAGCTTCCTCCACACTGACTTTCGACTCAATAATATGACTCATCAAGGCAACATAACTGAACAACTTATGTGGCCTTTTACTTTCTCTGAATGTACCTCTAGGAGTTGTGAACCTTTCAGCCTCTTGCATAGTTTTCCTAGCCCAAAGAGGTCTCTTTCTTCTAATCACTATATCAGTAGGCCCATCAGTAAGTTCCAAGGGCTCAACTGGATCAACATCTTCCTTCGGTTCTGAAGTCTCCCTCTAAATCTCAGGAGTATAGTAAACTTCCATATCCTGAGGGGACTCATCATTGTCAATCTCCACATGAGTTCCCTTGGATCTTCTAAATGCAACATCTTCCTCGAATGTGACATCTCTACTGATCTCAATCAATTTTTGACCTGGAACATATATCCTGTAGGGTTTTGATGTCTCACTGTAGCCCACAAATATTCCCTTCTTGCCAGAAGGCTCCAACTTTGTTATCTTTTCCTTTGGAACATGAACATAGATAGGACATCCAAAGATCCTTAAATGACTAACCTTTGGCTTCTTTCAGAGTCGTATTCTCCAAGACCTTTTGAGGACTTCTATTAAAGGCTTCTTCTAGAGTCATATTCTCCAAGACCTTGTGAGGACTTCTATTCTGAACATATATTGCAGTCCTAGAAGCTTCTACCCGTAAGAAGGTTTGCAGATCTTGGTCATGAATCATGGCTTTTGTTGCTTCCACGATCATCCTGTTCTTTCTCTCTGCAACACCATTCTGTTGAGGATTATAGGGGACATAGAACTTCCTCTTGATCCTAGCATCAACAAAAAAATTCTGAAAGCTGCCAGAGGTGTATTCTCCTCCATTATCAGATCTGAGGACCTTGATCTTTTACCGGAAAGATTCTCTACAAGAGCTTTGAACTCCTTGAACCTTTCTAACACTTCCTCAAACTCTTTAGTTTTCAAAAAATAAATCCAAGTCTTTCTAGAGTGATCATCAATGAAAAGAACATAATACAAGAAACCACTTGAAGAAGGAACAGACATAGGTCCACATAAATCAGAATGAATAAGGTCTGAAATACACTTAGATCTATTTTCTCTACTGTGGAAAGGGGCTTTTGAATTCTTACCCATAACTTTATCCTTGCAAGTTCCCTTCATGCTCCCCGATTGAACTTAGGAAGTCATTGACCATCTTCTCCATGATAGGTAAGGCTCGAAAGTGAAAGGTGAATATTTACAGGTGACAAATATCACATAGCTTGAAGAATCATGAACTAAAGCCTGTAGTGGGCCAGCGTGCATTGCCTATAGGGGCTTTCATGTCACAACACCAATTACATGAGCATCCTTGGCTGGAATTCTCCATCACACCAAGAATTTTCAGCTGGAAGGCAGCTTGATATCCTTTATCTTCTAGGGCTGAAATGGAGATGAGATTGCGCTTGATTCCTGGAACATAAAGAACATCGCTCAACTGAAGTGTAATGCCGGAATCCAAATGAAGAGTAGAGGTCCCAATCCCTTTCACGGAGTAACTAGCATCATCTCCAATAATGACTTGTTCGGAAGAATCTCTCTCCACAAAGCTTGATAAGTGCTCCTTAAATCGAGTGATGTGTTGAGAAGCACCATTGTTGATCAGCCAAGTGTTGGTATCTGTAGGTACATTGCTTGACAATGCCGAATAGAACAAGTATTCACAAGAGTCCTTCTAAGGAGAGGCATCATCAACATCTGCAATGGTGGCCTGTTCCTTAGGCCTAGATGGACAATGCTTGGCAAAGTGACCATACTTGTCACATCTAAAGCATTGGATCTTGGACATGTCTCTCTTCTTCTTGAAAGCAGGAGCATCATCATTTCCCTTATCTTGATTCCTCTTGAAGAATCCTTTCTTTCCATCTTTTCCTTTCTTCTTCAAAGCTTGGGAGGCGAGAACATGAATATCTTCATTCTTTGACCAATGCCTCTAGCCACCAACCTTGATTCTTCTTGAATGCAGTCTGCCCTTAGACGATCAAACTTAGGAAGTTTGGATCTTGCACCAATTCCCTAAATGTAGGACTCCCATGATAAAGGAAGACCATTGAGAGCAAGCATGGTCAAGTCTTTGTCGTCAACCACATGGCCAATTGTTGAGAGCTGATCTCTCAAATCCGAAATCCTCATGAAGCGGGCAATCGATTGTAATGTCCCACGAATTTCCAGCGAAGTGACTTAATTATTTAATTTTTGCACCTAAGTCTTAAATTATTTATTAAAAGGGCATATTAAATATTAATTAGCAGTCAGAAGTTTTAAGAGTGACTTAGGAAAATATTGAAATATCACATGGCAAAAGTCACTTATATTTTGAATTGTGAAAAATTAGAAAGTGACTTATGAAATATTAAAAACATTACCATATAAAATGTCACTTTGATTTTTGTATGAGAAAAATACAAAAAGAAAGAAAGTAGAATTCATTCGCACCTTTTGATATTGATATTTTTCACGGGCAAGCACTGGTCGAGCTTCTTGGTGTAGGGATTGAAGACCCTTCTAGTCCAGATTCGGATGTGAGATATCATCCCTAGTTGGATTCGTTTCAGAATTTTTTGGGAAAGGAAAAGTCTTCTTCTCGCAGGTCGAGCTTGAGATGATTTTGAAGTTGTAACTAAACGTTTTACTTCTCATTTTTGTGATTACAAACCATTAAAATCTCTGCCAGTTCTTGGGGCCGACTGTGAGGATATTTTGCTCAAATATGAAGGCGTTTCTCCTTGCATAACCCTAGGCGTCTCTTGAAAATATATTGCAGCCAAAAGGAAGTCATGATTTTGGCGAATGAAGGGAAATAATAGAAGACGTGTTTCTGCTGGGAGGGTTTTAGTCTTATGCGAGTTTCTTCTTGGCATACCGTCAGTTCTGGAGACCCAAGAGAAGACGTGTGAGCTCATGGGTGCTGGGCGACTTAACCTGGGAGGTCGTGGCTCTTAGTTTTTGCTTCTGAACTTGCTATGAAGGTCGATTCACCTGGATATATGGTGCTGAGTGTTTAGTGCGGGAGTTTCATCATTGTTGGAGGTGCTGCAGCTCAGTTCGTGCCCTTCATATACCTTGGAAAGCGATTTTTGCCAGGTCTGGGTATCAAATGTTCTCATATACACTTATATGTTTGGATTGTTTGTGATATCTCATTGAGAACTTGCAATGACATGCTGTAATGGTCTTGTAACTCCCTTTTGCACATTGTGAACCTTGACAAGTCACTTGTTACTAGTCTTCCACTTACTGTTAACAAGAACTCACTGTATTGATGTTGTTTCTAGACATGGCAGCTTGTATTCAGGCCAGAACAGTCATTATCTTTCTCTGTATTTTCTGATTCTCAATCTCATGGTTAAAATATTGCAAATCTGTCACCTATGAAATCTGAGTTAACTGTAACAATTTATTTAGTGTTGCTGTTCATTGTAAACCTACTGAGGAAGGCCTGAAGGTTCACCTTTCAAATCTGAGTTCTTTGGAAAGTTGTTTAGACTGTTACTAAACCTTGCTGGTGCATTTTTCTGGTATGATCTGCTGTAATAATCTGTGTGTTGAGTCTAATTCAATCTGCACCATAATACTGTACATCATACCATTTACTTCACAATTATATCAGCCATGTCACAGCCCTAACCATGCACAGAAAAACATTATCAATCCTGAAATGCAAGTCTGTATTAATTTCTATCAGAGGCGTTAGGTGCAATGGTTTGAAATACAGTTGAAGTCATGAAGTAATGAGCTCTGTCATTTTGTTATGCATGCTATTTATTGGATTGGCAACATTTGTATGAAATGGTTCTATCTATGTGACAAAACAAATCAATCACAAATCAAGGAAAACACAAAAAAATCATACACAACAGGTCAGGAACTTTACAGTGGTATTAGAGCTGGTGATCTTGCCAGCCTGCTTGGGTTGCTTCTCATTCCTGACAGATTTTTCATTTGTGGGTCAGAATTTTCAGCCTTGCATGAGGGTGATCAGCGCTTGTATGTATGTTCAGTGATTGGCTGCTGAAAGAAATTGTTTAGTGCAGGTGAGATCATGGCATCTCTCATGGGGAGAAGAATTGAGTCAAATGTCTTTATTGAGTCTCTCAAACAAAGTCAGGGTGAATTGGAAAGAACGGTTCAAGAGAAGTTGGATCGAAGGAAGTAAGATCGAGAGGCCACCAAAATTATTGATGAGTACCAAGGTCTTCCAGATGATTTTAAGCATCAAGTTTCATGGGATGCTTTCTTGGAAATAATCAAGGAAGGGGATCCTGACAAAAAGGGCCTTATTGAATACATAGAAAGGACAAGGACTGAACTCAGGAGAAGAAATCTTTGCTTCCTATGTAAAGATTCTCGGGAGCCTAACCACAAATGCAAAAATAAAGAAGATGAAGTCTTGATAGCTGAAATAAATGAGTCTGAACCTCTGCATGATGAAGACAAGGTCAATGATCAAGAGACATGCATATAGGAGCTTGCTGATTTGGGAAAGACTACAGCAGAAATTAGTAAAGCTGAGCTTTGTTTTTATGAAGTTAATGAACCTGGAGTGTTGGACTTTGCAAGTCCTTTTCCTGGAATCGTGTACCTTGTTTTTTTATTAGGTCTCTCTAGTTCTTCGTTCCTTGGACTTGTTTGGTTTTCCCAATCTTCATCATCGGATAGGGCTCCCATGTTGTGAGCTTGGCTTCTCTTCCCACACTTGTGCCCTCTATACCACTTATCTTTGCATTTAAGGCATAGCCCTTCTTTCATGAGCCTTTCCTTTTCCTCCTCCAATTTTCCCTTTTTACACACATGACCCTGCTCCCATTTCTGATTGCAGGTATAACATAAGTTCTTCCTACGTAGTTCTTCTCTCTTGTTATTAGGAAGGTGCCTTATGTGCTTATCTTTCTTGTAAGTGAAATGCTTTGATGCCTTCTCATGGGTGGGTGTATCTTCTAACATGAGTGCTTTATCGATGGCATCATCAAGAGAGTTGGGTTTTAAGGCACTCACTAATCTTCTAATGGAATCTTTTAGCCCTTCCACAAAAAGGTAGGTAAGACGGTCTTCGTCAAGCCCATTTACCCTTACAGAAACTTGTTGAAATTCAGAAATGTAATCTTCAATAGATCCTCGCTGCCTTAAGAGAGTTAATTCCTTGAAGTCCTTTTGAGGGTGCTTCCTATCAAATCTTTTAATGAGTTTTTGAGTAAATTCCTCATATGAAATTTTACTGTCATGACCTTGTGTGAGGGTACCATGGAGCCACCATTCGTGGGCCAACCCTTCTAGATGTAATATAGCAAATTGCACCGCATCTTCTTCGGTCATAGGACTTAGATTTAGATAGGTGTTTAACTTTTGTATCCAAGAGTACGCTGTGATTTTATTTGACCCATCAAAGTTTGGTAGGGTCAATTTGTTAACTTTTTGTTTTAAGTCCTTACTTGATTGCCTACCCTCTTTTTGGGGGGTTTCTAGCTTTTTGGCTTCTAAGAAATTCCTAAAAGATATGATTTCTCTTATGTCGGGATCTAATCTTGCGTAGGCTGCAACTATATCCTCTGCATTGTGTAGGGGAAGATTATTTTCCCCTTCCATCAAGGTCTCCTTTCCCGGTAGGAAATTTGGTCTTTGAATCCTTCGAATTGAGGAAGCATTGTTGTTATTATTTTCAGAATGGTTTGAATTTGTGTCCCTACTATTCGAACCGTTATTTTTGAGGTTATTCATGGTGACATTCATATCTTGCAAGGCTTGGAGTAGTGCTTGACTTGTTTTTTCGTTTTGTTCTATTAGTGCTTGAGTTTTTCGTTCATTGTTTTCCATGAAAGTTCTAAGTTCATTTTCCACTTGTTCACCCATAATGTCAGTAGGCTTAATATTCCTTCTGTGATAGACTTTCATGTACTGATTCCATAGGGTGGCAGGAAAGGTGCTCTGATACCAATTGTAATGTTCCCCTTTTTGAATATTTAAGAATTGTCCTATGAAATTCAATATTTAATAAAAATAAGAAAAGTGATCAAAGTATACATTTATTTGATTGAAATTAATACAGCATAAAGTAAGAATAGTAACCCAAGTACACATTTATTTTATTCGAATAGATTAATTATTTGTAGAACACTTTCAAATTATTCCTCTTTTGCTCCAACATTCATAGGTGAAGGGGAAGTGAATACACAAGAGGGTGCCCTTAGTGATAACCTTCTCAGCCCGAGAGCGGCCAACAAACGCCCGTTGTAATGACCCTCTCGGCCCCCTGTGACAGACCGCAGTTTGTCTACAGAAGGTGGCCTACCTCATTATTCCTCATTTAAAAGATTTCATGAGAAAATCTACAGCCAATATCATTTATGCTAAATACAATGCTGGTCCCTTAACATTTATATTATACATTCCTAATCTATTTAACATACTATGCGGTGATTGCGGCATTACAGTTTAGAAAGTGTTTGGTCATGCTTAAATTACAATGATAATAAGCATGCACACTTAATTCTAGGATTTGAGAAAATAGCCACCATACCTTTTTTGTTTGGAGCGCACATACAACTGGTAATCCCGTTTCTATCTAAGAACGTGCGGTAACAGAAGTGGCTATACCACCGAACTTCATTATTTTCTGAAGATCCGAGTATCATTGCAAGCTGCACATTACCACGCGGGTTATAAAGAGAGTGGAGAGTCATCTTCAAGGCGACGTTCTGTCTGAAAAGACGCATTTTCCAGCAACGTCTCTTGGCCACTCGCCCAATGCGTGCCCTTTGGACGAAACCCTGTGCGCGCTGTTTGAAGGAAGTGACGGCCAACACATAATTTCGATTTGTTTAAGTTCCTTAATAGCCACTACGAATATTTGTAGAAATGCACATATAAAGTGTATCTATAGTAAGGATATATTATTTAAGATTTCTATTATTCAAATAAAGACTTATTAAATTCAATTATTAATTTATTATTGATAAACATTTCATCTACATTTAATTAATTAATACACATTTCAAAACATTTCATTTACAACTTATACATACCAGCCACCTATAAATAATTTCACAATAATATTTATTAAATAAATAAATAATCAAGAATTATATACTTATTAATTGAGCAAAAGTGATTACATCAAGGGGGTTATGACAGGTATCCACAAGTAATGATGAGCATTCGGGATGGGAAGTAAGTATGCACGAAACTTATGAAGACATCACTGAAGATGATGAGGAATATGTGAATTTTATGAGTATTAACAGTAGTCTATTGTCTATGCATAAATTTGATAATCACGAGGAGATAGATAAGTCTCAAGTGGGTGATTGTGATAAGGAGCTTATTCATGTTGGCACTCATGATAGCATAGAAAAGAACGTGATTGTGTGGATGGATCCAAGGTACACAAAAAGATTGTCTTTTTAGAAAGGATTTGATAATTCTTGCTTTATGAAGCTACTATCTTGGAACACTTTGAACGAAACTTCATTGAGAGGACTATCAATTGAAACCTTGAGGATTCTTAATCCTAAACCTGCTGTTCGTCATTCCTTTGTATTCAATGTTCATGAGTATCATATGCCTAGATTGCTAAGTTGGTATAATTTCATCAACTTGCAGCAACTAAGAGGATTTTCAGATTTGGTGCAAGGGGTCTTATATTACTCTTGGATGAATTGTGGTTGTTCTATACTGTTGTATACAGATTTATCAAACTTGGTGTTGAAGGGTACAGCTGGTTGCACGAATTTGTGTGCATTGGATTGTCACCCTAACTCTTGGAGGTTGAGTGTTGATAAGGGATCACCCAATTATGGCAGCCATGGCAATCCCGAGATGGTTATAGACTTAATTCTCAGATTTGTCAAAACTATCATCAGCTATTGTATTAGTCAAGAGGAATTGGGTGTGAGTATGATTGATGGTGATCATAGGACTTGGAGTCCAGGGACAGTTACTAAGGGTGAAAGGTGGATTCATAATTGGTTTGGCGAACAAATCTTCAGAGTTGACATCACTGTTCACTTTCCAAACATCATGGAGCATATAGAAGACAATAGTACTTCATGTTTGTACCATTGGGTTTTGAGTCACATCACGAGGATAGAGGGCTGTTCTACTTACTTCAGCAAGGAGTTTTCAGCCCTAGTTCATTGGGTTAGAATTCTCACCTTGGTGATAGATGTTGGTTTCATACTACTGATCACAGAGATTTCAGTTTGGTTCTTGAGGACAACAGCAGTTGGGATAGATAGAAGAAGTTGGGATTGCCACTTTGGTGTTGGAGGACAGATGGATGAAGAGTTTGTATCATCCTTTGACAATAGTGATACCCTCTGTTCTATCAGGGACATGATTCATAGGTTGCATGGTGTTCTGATATTTATTAGCAGTTTGTCGAGGGTTGGCATGTGCTTCTATGCAACAATGTTGGGCATCTTCCACATCTACAGGAGACCACTTAGTGTGGGATGGATTGTTGATGACATCTATGCTACACCTTTGAGTTTGACACCTATTTCTCATGGAATGACAACAAATTATTCGTTGACTGGTGACTTCATATTCACAGATTCATCATGGTTTAGTGACTGCCCTAGTTGGATTCACGTTGCATTTTCCGACTTTCCATGTTCTATACCAGCTAGTCAGTTTCTTGGGAGTGTGTGGAGGCATGTTTGCCAGCCCGGACATTGGATGCACCGATGGATTTCCTCGGTATGTATGGAGTATGTTGACACTATGGTTTCATCCTTATTTACCCGACATGAATTACAAGCAGTAGTATTTGGTAGCCCGGTGGGAGTTGATCTATATGCATGGGAGGTTTGAGCACCCGAGGCTCCACTCAGTACCTTGGAGATTGACCTTGGTCAATTTTATGAGAAGAATCGAAGAACCATTTCTTCCAGTTGTGAGTTGTGAGCCTTCTTCTGATGACGACAATACTAGATGGGATACACATGACTACTCTAGTTTTCCTCTAGCACAGGTAGGGGAGTTTCACTTTGGTTGCATTATGAGGTGTGCTCACCAATTTTCGTTCAGCCCACATGTACAGGATTTGATGATGACATTGATGACATAGAGAGATGGGTTGAATAAGGGAAATGCCAATTCACTCTGGTATGGCATGCTTCAGATTGCAGATGATGAGTCCAAGTTTGATAGGACTCTCACTTTGATTTCTCGATTGGATGTTTCGAGCCAAAGGTTGGAGACTTGGTTCAATGGACTCTTGGGGTTATCCAATTGAATGCGTGAGTTAGTCTTTGAATTGATGCACTTCCGGTTTGTTTATGGATTGTGTGTTTTGCGTGGTTTACCACCGATTCGGAGATGCGTGAGTTTATCGATCAGCAAATGGGAGATCCATACAATTTATATAGGAGGTGAATTTCCAGATTTGGGATCAAGAGTTTACTTGTTGGAAATGGAGTTGGTTTCCTGAGAATGGTAGAGGCCAGCCATGTCCAAGAGTTACAAGCTTGTATCTGAGGTTTGCTGGTTAGAATTCTTTCCAGCATCATTTGGGATCCAGTGGTTTGGTGGAGCCGAGCACATATGGTTTGTCATTCGGATACTCCAGGCTATGGTAGTGGGGCTGGTTTATTCCCATTTACTGGTTGTGAGGGGCAAAGCAATCTTTAGG
This sequence comes from Sequoia sempervirens, assembly GCA_007258455.2. Lineage (NCBI taxonomy): Eukaryota > Viridiplantae > Streptophyta > Pinopsida > Cupressales > Cupressaceae > Sequoia > Sequoia sempervirens. Next base: position 11,269 of record VDFB02232489.1, read on the forward strand.
AAAGGAAGGGCTGTAATGTCCCCAAAGATTCCGGCAGAAGTGACTTAATTATTTAATTTTACCTAAGTCTTAAAATTATTTATTAAAAGGGGCATATTAAATAGTGTAGTCAAGTTTTAAAAGTGACTTAGGAAAATATTGAAATATCACATGGCAAAAGTCACTTATATTTTGAATTGTGAAAAATTAGAAAGTGACTTATGAAATATTAAAAACATTACCATATAAAATGTCACTTTGATTTTTGTATGAGAAAAATACAAAAAGAAAGAAAGTAGAATTCATTCGCACCTTTTGATATTGATATTTTTCACGGGCAAGCACTGGTCGAGCTTCTTGGTGTAGGGATTGAAGACCCTTCTAGTCCAGATTCGGATGTGAGATATCATCCCTAGTTGGATTCGTTTCAGAATTTTTTGGGAAAGGAAAAGTCTTCTTCTCGCAGGTCGAGCTTGAGATGATTTTGAAGTTGTAACTAAACGTTTTACTTCTCATTTTTGTGATTACAAACCATTAAAATCTCTGCCAGTTCTTGGGGCCGACTGTGAGGATATTTTGCTCAAATATGAAGGCGTTTCTCCTTGCATAACCCTAGGCGTCTCTTGAAAATATATTGCAGCCAAAAGGAAGTCATGATTTTGGCGAATGAAGGGAAATAATAGAAGACGTGTTTCTGCTGGGAGGGTTTTAGTCTTATGCGAGTTTCTTCTTGGCATACCGTCAGTTCTGGAGACCCAAGAGAAGACGTGTGAGCTCATGGGTGCTGGGCGACTTAACCTGGGAGGTCGTGGCTCTTAGTTTTTGCTTCTGAACTTGCTATGAAGGTCGATTCACCTGGATATATGGTGCTGAGTGTTTAGTGCGGGAGTTTCATCATTGTTGGAGGTGCTGCAGCTCAGTTCGTGCCCTTCATATACCTTGGAAAGCGATTTTTGCCAGGTCTGGGTATCAAATGTTCTCATATACACTTATATGTTTGGATTGTTTGTGATATCTCATTGAGAACTTGCAATGACATGCTGTAATGGTCTTGTAACTCCCTTTTGCACATTGTGAACCTTGACAAGTCACTTGTTACTAGTCTTCCACTTACTGTTAACAAGAACTCACTGTATTGATGTTGTTTCTAGACATGGCAGCTTGTATTCAGGCCAGAACAGTCATTATCTTTCTCTGTATTTTCTGATTCTCAATCTCATGGTTAAAATATTGCAAATCTGTCACCTATGAAATCTGAGTTAACTGTAACAATTTATTTAGTGTTGCTGTTCATTGTAAACCTACTGAGGAAGGCCTGAAGGTTCACCTTTCAAATCTGAGTTCTTTGGAAAGTTGTTTAGACTGTTACTAAACCTTGCTGGTGCATTTTTCTGGTATGATCTGCTGTAATAATCTGTGTGTTGAGTCTAATTCAATCTGCACCATAATACTGTACATCATACCATTTACTTCACAATTATATCAGCCATGTCACAGCCCTAACCATGCACAGAAAAACATTATCAATCCTGAAATGCAAGTCTGTATTAATTTCTATCAGAGGCGTTAGGTGCAATGGTTTGAAATACAGTTGAAGTCATGAAGTAATGAGCTCTGTCATTTTGTTATGCATGCTATTTATTGGATTGGCAACATTTGTATGAAATGGTTCTATCTATGTGACAAAACAAATCAATCACAAATCAAGGAAAACACAAAAAAATCATACACAACAGGTCAGGAACTTTACAGGATTCTCCTTTAGCCATCTTCACATGGTGTAGTTGTTGCTTCGAAATGCAAGAGTGCACGGCTGGTATTGTTGATTTGAATTTTTATTTCTTCAATGTTTTAAACATGTTTCTTGCTGTCTTCTACTTAGAGACAATAGGGACGATATGATCCTTAATAGAATCAACCAACATTTTCATTGGCTTGATATCTTTCTTCTTCCACCGCAACTTCTATTCTTCTTCCTCAGGTTCAAGAACATTGGACTCCACAAACTCACTCAAGTAATTCTCTTGCAAGGTAAGCATGATCCTAAATCTCCATGATATGAAGTTGGATGCTCCCTCAAGTCTATCCTCAATCTTAAGACCATTCACCATCTTGACTAATGTAGGGATAGACAAAGAAATATCACGAAGAGAATAGAGTATCTCTGTAAGAATAAATCTGATCACGATCTCCTCAAACCCGCTCTAATTCCATGTTAGATTTTAATGATCAGATTAATGCACAGAAAATTAATTCAAATCAGATGCAATAACACAGCAGATAACCTAGGAAAACCCTCCTCTTGAGGGAGAAAAACCCAGCAACAATATATCACTTATATATCGAATTGTCACAAAAATGATCTCCTTACAAGAGGCCGATATCTTGGGACCCAAAACATGCCCAAAGTGGTACAACCACGAGGAACCTTATAATGCTGAATCAGCTCAAACAATGTACTCTCTATAGAATTTGTTTCCCTTCTAG
>VDFB02232489.1:13834-26948 GCA_007258455.2 Sequoia sempervirens
TTTGTTCATGCGTCTTTGCTATTACGGTTAATTGTTATGCCACATAGGGTTTCATGCGATTGTGATAGTGGATTCTTTCCATAGTTTAGATAAATCTGTTTTGTGCATCTTTATCATTACGATCAATTGTTATGCCACATAGGGTTTCATGCAATTGTGATGATAAATCTGTTTTGTGAACTTTTACCGTTATGATCAAGTGTTATGCCACATAGGGTTTCATAAGATTATGATGATAAATCTGTTTGTGGAGTCTTTACTATTATAATCAAGTGTTATGCCACATAGGGTTTCATAAGATTGTCATAGTAAATTCTTAAATCTGTTTAGTGCCTAATAGACTTGTTCAGATTGTGATAATAGTTGCGCCACCTTGCCTTCATGTAGAGAATCTGAATTCGTTTATCGTCAGATAGTCAAAACCTTGCTCCGTTCTCTCATGCTCTGTTTTCTTGAGGGAATTGGATAGAATTTAAGTTATTATGTTTAGTTGTAGTTAGTGAATCTTGCGTGAGGAAAATTCTCAGCTGCAACGGTATATAGTTTTCAAGAAAGCCTTGTACCTCTACACTGAAACAAAAAGACAGAATTAGTTTAGTTTATTTCCCTTTGCGGTATTTTTGTAAAGCACAACGAGGGAGCTTCCCCTCCTAATTTGAAGAGCACTCATTGCATAGTGTACATAGGCTGTTCGTAGCAACTCTTACTCCAGAGGTGTTAGTTGTTACGCCAACATGTTAAGATCTTGCGCTCTCATGGTTCATAGCTATAATTTATCAGTTATGAAAGGCTGACTCCCAGATACTTTCAATGTAGTTGTTTAGAGAACATGATGGTAGTGCTCTTGTTGATGTTAATAAGTAGCGTTAGAAGTATTCTTCTAGCAATAAATAAATTAAATAGCCCCAAGCTATTTAATTTATTAAGACTCAAGAGGCACGATTTTTGTAAAGACACATCTATTTGTTAAACAAACAATTATAAATGAAGAGACACGATTTTCTATCAAGGCCGACCTTGATACAAAGAGGCGTGAATTTCAAGAGAGACGTCTTCTTGTTAAGATGCAATTCTGGCCGACATGGTGCCTTGTAGAATCACGTCCTCTCCTCTAGTTTGTATATATATTCGATGGCATTCTCATTGTTCACAATCAATATTCAAGTTCAGTTCGATACCATTCATTGAAGTCTAAGTGTGAATCATCTAGAAGTGAAAGCGAATTCTATAGGAGAGTACATTGTTTGAGGCTGAGTTCTATCAGCATTATAGTTCTTTGTTGATCACTCTTTGGTGCATGTTTTTTTGGGCCTGCATATCGGCCTCTTGTAAGGAGATCATTTTTGTGACAATTCGATATATAAGTGATATATTGTTGCTGGGTTTTTCTCCCTCAAGAGGAGGGTTTTCCTAGGTTATCTGCTGTGTTATTGCATCTGATTTGAATTAATTTTCTGTGCATTAATCTGATCATTAAAATCTAACATGGAATTAGAGCGGGTTTGAGGAGATCGTGATCAGATTTATTCTTACAGAGATACTCTATTCTCTTCGTGATATTTCTTTGTCTATCCCTACATTAGTCAAGATGGTGAATGGTCTTAAGATTGAGGATAGACTTGAGGGAGCATCCAACTTCATATCATGGAGATTTAGGATCATGCTTACCTTGCAAGAGAATTACTTGAGTGAGTTTGTGGAGTCCAATGTTCTTGAACCTGAGGAAGAAGAATAGAAGTTGCGGTGGAAGAAGAAAGATATCAAGCCAATGAAAATGTTGGTTGATTCTATTAAGGATCATATCGTCCCTATTGTCTCTAAGTTGAAGACGGCAAGAAACATGTTTAAAACATTGGAAGAAATGTACCAAATCAACAATACCAGCCAGGCACTTGCACTGAAGCAACAACTACACCATGTGAAGATGGCCGAAAGGAGAATCAGTGTAAAGTTCCTGACCTGTTGTGTATGATTTTTTTGTGTTTTCCTTGATTTGTGATTGATTTGTTTTGTCACATAGATAGAACCATTTCATACAAATGTTGCCAATCCAATAAATAGCATGCATAACAAAATGACAGAGCTCATTACTTCATGACTTCAACTGTATTTCAAACCATTGCACCTAACGCCTCTGATAGAAATTAATACAGACTTGCATTTCAGGATTGATAATGTTTTTCTGTGCATGGTTAGGGCTGTGACATGGCTGATATAATTGTGAAGTAAATGGTATGATGTACAGTATTATGGTGCAGATTGAATTAGACTCAACACACAGATTATTACAGCAGATCATACCAGAAAAATGCACCAGCAAGGTTTAGTAACAGTCTAAACAACTTTCCAAAGAACTCAGATTTGAAAGGTGAACCTTCAGGCCTTCCTCAGTAGGTTTACAATGAACAGCAACACTAAATAAATTGTTACAGTTAACTCAGATTTCATAGGTGACAGATTTGCAATATTTTAACCATGAGATTGAGAATCAGAAAATACAGAGAAAGATAATGACTGTTCTGGCCTGAATACAAGCTGCCATGTCTAGAAACAACATCAATACAGTGAGTTCTTGTTAACAGTAAGTGGAAGACTAGTAACAAGTGACTTGTCAAGGTTCACAATGTGCAAAAGGGAGTTACAAGACCATTACAGCATGTCATTGCAAGTTCTCAATGAGATATCACAAACAATCCAAACATATAAGTGTATATGAGAACATTTGATACCCAGACCTGGCAAAAATCGCTTTCCAAGGTATATGAAGGGCACGAACTGAGCTGCAGCACCTCCAACAATGATGAAACTCCCGCACTAAACACTCAGCACCATATATCCAGGTGAATCGACCTTCATAGCAAGTTCAGAAGCAAAAACTAAGAGCCACGACCTCCCAGGTTAAGTCGCCCAGCACCCATGAGCTCACACGTCTTCTCTTGGGTCTCCAGAACTGACGGTATGCCAAGAAGAAACTCGCATAAGACTAAAACCCTCCCAGCAGAAACACGTCTTCTATTATTTCCCTTCATTCGCCAAAATCATGACTTCCTTTTGGCTGCAATATATTTTCAAGAGACGCCTAGGGTTATGCAAGGAGAAACGCCTTCATATTTGAGCAAAATATCCTCACAGTCGGCCCCAAGAACTGGCAGAGATTTTAATGGTTTGTAATCACAAAAATGAGAAGTAAAACGTTTAGTTACAACTTCAAAATCATCTCAAGCTCGACCTGCGAGAAGAAGACTTTTCCTTTCCCAAAAAATTCTGAAACGAATCCAACTAGGGATGATATCTCACATCCGAATCTGGACTAGAAGGGTCTTCAATCCCTACACCAAGAAGCTCGACCAGTGCTTGCCCGTGAAAAATATCAATATCAAAAGGTGCGAATGAATTCTACTTTCTTTCTTTTTGTATTTTTCTCATACAAAAATCAAAGTGACATTTTATATGGTAATGTTTTTAATATTTCATAAGTCACTTTCTAATTTTTCACAATTCAAAATATAAGTGACTTTTGCCATGTGATATTTCAATATTTTCCTAAGTCACTTAAAACTTGACTATTAATTATTTAATATCCCTCTTTAATAAATAATTTAAGACTTAGGGAATATTAAATAATTAAGTCACTTTTCCAATTTTTGGGGACATTACAGTCCTCCCTTCCCGAATATTGCTTGTCCTCAAGCAATCCGCAACAACAAACCAGCCCCACTGCCATAGCCTCTGATATCTGAATGACAAACCATATGTGCCTGTCCACCAACCGCCTGGATCCCAAATGATGCTGGAAAGAATCTAACCAGCAACCCCTGTATACAGTTGTAACTCCTGACATGGTCAAGCCCTGCCATTCTATGAAACCAACTGCCAACAAGTAAACTCTTGGATCCCAAATCTGAAATTCACCTCTATATAAATTGTGCATAGGGATCTCCATCTGCTGATCGGTGAACTCTGCCATCCTCGAATTGCGGTAATGAACCTCACGCAAACACACAATCCATAAACAAACTGGAAGTCCATCAATCTCAGCACCAACTGACTTCCGCTGCACCACTCTGATAACCCCAAGAGTCCGATCGAACCGAGTCTCAAACTCCTGTTGCTGGAAACATCCAACTGGAGAAATCAAAGTGAGAGTCCTATCAAACTTGGACTCATCATCTAAATTCTGAAGCATGCCATACCAGAGTGAATCCGCATGTCCCTTATTCAACCCATGTCTCTGTGTCATCAATGTCATCATCAAATTTGGTGCATGTGGGCTGAAGGAAGACTGGTGAGCACACCTCATAATACCATCGTAGTGAAACCCCCCTGCTTGTGCTAATGGAATACTAGAGTAGTCATGCATATCCCATCTAGTACTGTCGTCATCAGAAGAAGGCTCACAACTCACAACTGGAAGAAATGGTTCTTCGAGTTCTTCTGATAAAATTGACCAGTGTCAATCTCCAAGGTACCGTAGTGGAGCCTGGTGCTCAAACCTCCCATGCGTACATAGATCAACTCACTGGGCCACCAAATACTACTGTTGTAACTCATGTCGGCAACAAGGATGAAATCATAGGTGTCAACATACCCATACATACTGAGGAAATCCATCGAGTATCCAATGCCCGTCAAGTAAACATGCCTCCACACACTCCCAAGAAACTGACTAGCTGGTATAGAACATGGAAAGTCGGAAAATGCAACGTGAATCCAACTAGGGCAGTCACTAAACCATGATGAATCTGTGAATATGAAGTCACCAGTCAACGAATAATTTGTTGTCATTCCATGAGAAATAGGTGTCAAACTCAAAGGTGTAGCATAGATGTCATCAACAATCCATCCCACACTAAGTGGTCTCCTGTAGATGTGGAAGATGCCCAACATTGTTGCATAGAAGCACATGCCAACCCTCGACAAACTGCTAATAAATATCAGAACACCATGCAACCTATGAATCATGTCCCTGATAGAACAGAGGGTATCACTATTGTCAAAGGATGATACAAACTCTTCATCCATCTGTCCTCCAACACCAAAGTGGCAATCCCAACTTCTTCTATCTATCCCAACTGCTGTTGTCCTCAAGAACCAAACTGAAATCTCTGTGATCAGTAGTATGAAACCAACATCTATCACCAAGGTGAGAATTCTAACCCAATGAACTAGGGCTGAAAACTCCTTGCTGAAGTAAGTAGAACAGCCCTCTATCCTCGTGATGTGACTCAAAACCCAATGGTACAAACATGAAGTACTATTGTCTTCTATATGCTCCATGATGTTTGGAAAGTGAACAGTGATGTCAACTCTGAAGATTTGTTCGCCAAACCAATTATGAATCCACCTTTCACCCTTAGTAACTGTCCCTGGACTCCAAGTCCTATGATCACCATCAATCATACTCACACCCAATTCCTCTTGACTGATACAATAGCTGATGATAGTTTTGACAAATCTGAGAATTAAGTCTATAACCATCTCGGGATTGCCATGGCTGCCATAATTGGGTGATCCCTTATCAACACTCAACCTCCAAGAGTTAGGGTGACAATCCAATGCACACAAATTCGTGCAACCAGCTGTACCCTTCAACACCAAGTTTGATAAATCTGTATACAACAGTATAGAACAACCACAATTCATCCAAGAGTAATATAAGACCCCTTGCACCAAATCTGAAAATCCTCTTAGTTGCTGCAAGTTGATGAAATTATACCAACTTAGCAATCTAGGCATATGATACTCATGAACATTGAATACAAAGGAATGACGAACAGCAGGTTTAGGATTAAGAATCCTCAAGGTTTCAATTGATAGTCCTCTCAATGAAGTTTCGTTCAAAGTGTTCCAAGATAGTAGCTTCATAAAGCAAGAATTATCAAATCCTTTCTGAAAAGACAATCTTTTTGTGTACCTTGGATCCATCCACACAATCACGTTCTTTTCTATGCTATCATGAGTGCCAACATGAATAAGCTCCTTATCACAATCACCCACTTGAGACTTATCTATCTCCTCGTGATTATCAAATTTATGCATAGACAATAGACTGCTGTTAATACTCATAAAATTCACATATTCCTCATCATCTTCAGTGATGTCTTCATAAGTTTCGTGCATACTTACTTCCCATCCCGAATGCTCATCATTACTTGTGGATACCGTCATAACCCCCCTTGATGTAATCACTTTTGCTCAATTAATAAGTATATAATTCTTGATTATTTATTTTTTTAAATATTATTGTGAAATTATTTATAGGTAGCTGGTATGTATAAGTTGTAAATGAAATGTTTTGAAATGTGCATTAATTAATTAAATGTAGATGAAATGTTTATCAATAATAAATTAATAATTGAATTTAATAAGCCTTATTCGAATAATAGAAATCTTAAATAATAAATCCTTAATATAGATACACTTTATATGTGTATTTCTACAAACATTCGTAGTGGTTAATAAAGAACTTAAACAAATCGAAAATGTGTGTTGGTCGTTACTTCCCTCAAGCGGCGCGCACAGGGTTTCGTCCAAAGGGCACGCATCGGGCGAGTTGCCAAGAGACGTTGCTGGAAAATGTGTCTTCTCAGACAGAACGACGCCTTGAAGATGACTCTCCACTCTCCTTATAACCCGTGGCGTGTGCAGCTTGCAAGCTACGGATCTTAAAAAAGAGAAATACGAGTTCGCGGATATAGCCAGCGCCTTGCTACGGGCACAGCCGATAGAAACGCGGGATTACCAGTTGCGTGGGCGGCCCAGACAGGTGTGTATAAGCTATTTTCGAACCAGAAGAATTAAGTGTGCACAATTATTGTCATTATAATTTAAGTATGACCAAACACTGCCTAACAAGAATGACGCAATCACTAGCATAATATGTTAAATAGATTTGGGAATGCATATAATATAAATGTTAAGGGACCAGCGTTGTATTTAGCATAAATGATATTGGCTGTAGTTATCTCATGAAATCTTAGATGAGGAATAGAGTAGATTGTTGCAATCTGTATATGTAATATCATCAAATTATGGACTCTTCCTCTCTTTCAGTCATAAGGGCAGGGAATTGAATACACATTGAGTAGTGCAGATGACTAGGATCCCTTCAAGGTAGGCCACCTTCTGTAGACAAACTGCGGTCTGTCACAGGGGGCCGAGAGGGTCATTACAACGGGCGTTTGTTGGCCGCTCTCGGGCTGAGAAGGTTATCACTAAGGGCACTCTCTTGTGTATTCACTTCCCCTTCACCAATGAATGTTGGAGCAAAAGAGGAATGATTTGAAAGTGTTCTACAAATAATTAATCTATTCAAATAAAATAAATGTGTACTTGGGTTACTATTCTTACTTTATGCTTTATTAATTTCAATCAAATAAATGTGTACTTTGATCACTTTTCTTATTTTATTAAATATTGAATTTCATAGGACAATTCTTAAATATTCCAAAAAGGGGGACATTACAATTGGTATCAGAGCACCTTTCCTGCCACCCTGTGGGATTAGTACATGAAAGTCTATCACAGAAGGAATATTAAGCCTACTGACATTATGGGTGAACAAGTGGGAAATGAACTTAGAACTTTCATGGAAAACAATGAACGAAAAACTCAAGCACTAATAGAACAAAACGAAAAAACAAGTCAAGCACTACTCCAAGCCTTGCAAGATATGAATGTCACCATGAATAACCTCAAAAATAACGGTTCGAATAGTAGGGACACAAATTCAAACCATTCTGAAAATAATAACAACAATGCTTCCTCAATACGAAGGATTCAAAGACCAAATTTCCTACCGGGAAAGGAGACCTTGATGGAAGGGGAAAATAATCTTCCCCTACACAATGCAGAGGATATAGTTGCAGCCTACGCAAGATTAGATCCCGACATAAGAGAAATCATATCTTTTAGGAATTTCTTAGAAGCCAAAAAGCTAGAAACCCCCCAAAAAGAGGGTAGGCAATCAAGTAAGGACTTAAAACAAAAAGTTAACAAATTGACCCTACCAAACTTTGATGGGTCAAATAAAATCACAGCGTACTCTTGGATACAAAAGTTAAACACCTATCTAAATCTAAGTCCTATGACCGAAGAAGATGCGGTGCAATTTGCTATATTACATCTAGAAGGGTTGGCCCACGAATGGTGGCTCCATGGTACCCTCACACAAGGTCATGACAGTAAAATTTCATATGAGGAATTTACTCAAAAACTCATTAAAAGATTTGATAGGAAGCACCCTCAAAAGGACTTCAAGGAATTAACTCTCTTAAGGCAGCGAGGATCTATTGAAGATTACATTTCTGAATTTCAACAAGTTTCTGTAAGGGTAAATGGGCTTGACGAAGACCGTCTTACCTACCTTTTTGTGGAAGGGCTAAAAGATTCCATTAGAAGATTAGTGAGTGCCTTAAAACCCAACTCTCTTGATGATGCCATCGATAAAGCACTCATGTTAGAAGATACACCCACCCATGAGAAGGCATCAAAGCATTTCACTTACAAGAAAGATAAGCACATAAGGCACCTTCCTAATAACAAGAGAGAAGAACTACGTAGGAAGAACTTATGTTATACCTGCAATCAGAAATGGGAGCAGGGTCATGTGTGTAAAAAGGGAAAATTGGAGGAGGAAAAGGAAAGGCTCATGAAAGAAGGGCTATGCCTTAAATGCAAAGATAAGTGGTATAGAGGGCACAAGTGTGGGAAGAGAAGCCAAGCTCACAACATGGGAGCCCTATCCGATGATGAAGATTGGGAAAACCAAACAAGTCCAAGGAACGAAGAACTAGAGAGACCTAATAAAAAAACAAGGTACAATGACGGAAAAGGGACTTGCAAAGTCCAACACTCCAGGTTCATTAACTTCATAAAAACAAAGCTCAGCTTTACTAATTTCTGCTGTAGTCTTTCCCAAATCAGCAAGCTCCTTTATGCATGTCTCTTGATTATTGACCTTGTCTTCATCATGCAGAGGTTCAGACTCATTTATTTCAGCTATCAAGACTTCATCTTCTTTATTTTTGCATTTGTGGTTAGGCTCCCAAGAATCTTTACATAGGAAGCAAAGATTTCTTCTCCTGAGTTCAGTCCTTGTCCTTTCTATGTATTCAATAAGGCCCTTTTTGTCAGGATCCCCTTCCTTGATTATTTCCAAGAAAGCATCCCATGAAACTTGATGCTTAAAATCATCTGGAAGACCTTGGTACTCATCAATAATTTTGGTGGCTTCTCGATCGTACTTCCTTCGATCCAACTTCTCTTGAACCGTTCTTTCCAATTCACCCTGACTTTGTTTGAGAGACTCAATAAAGACATTTGACTCAATTCTTCTCCCCATGAGAGATGCCATGATCTCACCTGCACTAAACAATTTCTTTCAGCAGCCAATCACTGAACATACATACAAGCGCTGATCACCCTCATGCAAGGCTGAAAATTCTGACCCACAAATGAAAAATCTGTCAGGAATGAGAAGCAACCCAAGCAGGCTGGCAAGATCACCAGCTCTAATACCACTGTAAAGTTCCTGACCTGTTGTGTATGATTTTTTTGTGTTTTCCTTGATTTGTGATTGATTTGTTTTGTCACATAGATAGAACCATTTCATACAAATGTTGCCAATCCAATAAATAGCATGCATAACAAAATGACAGAGCTCATTACTTCATGACTTCAACTGTATTTCAAACCATTGCACCTAACGCCTCTGATAGAAATTAATACAGACTTGCATTTCAGGATTGATAATGTTTTTCTGTGCATGGTTAGGGCTGTGACATGGCTGATATAATTGTGAAGTAAATGGTATGATGTACAGTATTATGGTGCAGATTGAATTAGACTCAACACACAGATTATTACAGCAGATCATACCAGAAAAATGCACCAGCAAGGTTTAGTAACAGTCTAAACAACTTTCCAAAGAACTCAGATTTGAAAGGTGAACCTTCAGGCCTTCCTCAGTAGGTTTACAATGAACAGCAACACTAAATAAATTGTTACAGTTAACTCAGATTTCATAGGTGACAGATTTGCAATATTTTAACCATGAGATTGAGAATCAGAAAATACAGAGAAAGATAATGACTGTTCTGGCCTGAATACAAGCTGCCATGTCTAGAAACAACATCAATACAGTGAGTTCTTGTTAACAGTAAGTGGAAGACTAGTAACAAGTGACTTGTCAAGGTTCACAATGTGCAAAAGGGAGTTACAAGACCATTACAGCATGTCATTGCAAGTTCTCAATGAGATATCACAAACAATCCAAACATATAAGTGTATATGAGAACATTTGATACCCAGACCTGGCAAAAATCGCTTTCCAAGGTATATGAAGGGCACGAACTGAGCTGCAGCACCTCCAACAATGATGAAACTCCCGCACTAAACACTCAGCACCATATATCCAGGTGAATCGACCTTCATAGCAAGTTCAGAAGCAAAAACTAAGAGCCACGACCTCCCAGGTTAAGTCGCCCAGCACCCATGAGCTCACACGTCTTCTCTTGGGTCTCCAGAACTGACGGTATGCCAAGAAGAAACTCGCATAAGACTAAAACCCTCCCAGCAGAAACACGTCTTCTATTATTTCCCTTCATTCGCCAAAATCATGACTTCCTTTTGGCTGCAATATATTTTCAAGAGACGCCTAGGGTTATGCAAGGAGAAACGCCTTCATATTTGAGCAAAATATCCTCACAGTCGGCCCCAAGAACTGGCAGAGATTTTAATGGTTTGTAATCACAAAAATGAGAAGTAAAACGTTTAGTTACAACTTCAAAATCATCTCAAGCTCGACCTGCGAGAAGAAGACTTTTCCTTTCCCAAAAAATTCTGAAACGAATCCAACTAGGGATGATATCTCACATCCGAATCTGGACTAGAAGGGTCTTCAATCCCTACACCAAGAAGCTCGACCAGTGCTTGCCCGTGAAAAATATCAATATCAAAAGGTGCGAATGAATTCTACTTTCTTTCTTTTTGTATTTTTCTCATACAAAAATCAAAGTGACATTTTATATGGTAATGTTTTTAATATTTCATAAGTCACTTTCTAATTTTTCACAATTCAAAATATAAGTGACTTTTGCCATGTGATATTTCAATATTTTCCTAAGTCACTTAAAACTTGACTATTAATTATTTAATATGCCCCTTTTAATAGCGAATTTAAGACTTAGGAAAAATTAAATAATTAAGTCACTTACGTTACGTTGAAATCTTGGGGACATTACAATCGGTGATTGCGCTTCATGAGGATTTCGGATTTGAGAGATCAGCTCTCAACAATTGGCCATGTGGTTGACGACAAAGACTTGACCATGCTTGCTCTCAATGGTCTTCCTTTATCATGGGAGTCCTACATTTAGGGAATTGGTGCAAGATCCAAACTTCCTAAGTTTGATCGTCTAAGGGCAGACTGCATTCAAGAAGAATCAAGGTTGGTGGCTAGAGGCATTGGTCAAAGAATGAAGATATTCATGTTCTCGCCTCCCAAGCTTTGAAGAAGAAAGGAAAAGATGGAAAGAAAGGATTCTTCAAGAGGAATCAAGATAAGGGAAATGATGATGCTCCTGCTTTCAAGAAGAAGAGAGACATGTCCAAGATCCAATGCTTTAGATGTGACAAGTATGGTCACTTTGCCAAGCATTGTCCATCTAGGCCTAAGGAACAGGCCACCATTGCAGATGTTGATGATGCCTCTCCTTAGAAGGACTCTTGTGAATACTTGTTCTATTCGGCATTGTCAAGCAATGTACCTACAGATACCAACACTTGGCTGATCAACAATGGTGCTTCTCAACACATCACTCGATTTAAGGAGCACTTATCAAGCTTTGTTGAGAGAGATTCTTCGAACAAAAAGTCATTATCGAGAGAGATGATCTTGGCTACTCTGTGAAAGGGATAGGGACCTCTATACTCTTCATTTGGATTCCAGTTACACTTTCAATTGAGCAATGTTCTTTATGTTCCAAGAATCAAAGCCTTAATCTCATCTCTCCATTTTTAGCCCTAGAGATAAAGGATATCAAGTTGCCTTCTCCAAAGAGGAAAAATTCTTGTGTGGATGGAGGTCCCGGTTTCAAGGATGCTCATGTAGTGGTGTTAGACATGAAAGCCTCTATAAACTAATGCTTGTAGCGTCCTACAGGCTTTTAGTTCCTTGATTCTTCAAACATGTGATATTTGTCGCCGAAAATTGGCTCACCTTCCTTTCGAGCCTTACTATCATGGAAGATAGTCCACTTGGGACTTCCTAAGTTCAATCAGGAGCATGAAGGAACTTGCAAAGGATGTGCTATGGGTAAGAATTCAAAAGCTCCATTCCATAGTAGAGAAAGTAGATCTAAGTGTATTTTAGACCTTATTCATTCTAATTTATGTGGACCTATGTCTGTTCCTTCTTCAAGTGGTTTCTTGTATTATGTTCCTTTTATTGATGACCACTCTATAGAAGACTTTGATTTCTTTTTTGGGAAACCTAAAGAGTTTGAGGAAGTGTTAGAAAGGTTCAAGGAGTTCAAAAGCTCTACAGTAGAGATCTTTTTGATGATAAAGAGTCAAGGTCCTCAGATCTGATAATGGAGGAGAATACACCTCTGGCAGCTTTCAGAATTTTTTTGTTGATGCTAGGATCAAGAGGAAGTTCTATGTCCCCTATAATCCTCAACAGAATGGTGTTGCAGAGAGAAAGAACAGGATGATCGTGGAAGCAACAAAAGCCATGATTCATGACCAAGATCTGCAAACCTTCTTACGGGTAGAAGCTTCTAGGACTGCAATATATGTTCAGAATAGAAGTCCTCACAAGGTCTTGGAGAATATGACTCTAGAAGAAGCCTTTAATAGAAGTCCTCAAAAGGTCTTGGAGAATACGACTCTGAAAGAAGCCAAAGGTTAGTCATTTAAGGATCTTTGGATGTCCTATCTATGTTCATGTTCCAAAGGAAAAGATAACAAAGTTGGAGCCTTCTGGCAAGAAGGGAATATTTGTGGGCTACAGTGAGACATCAAAACCCTACAGGATATATGTTCCAGGTCAAAAATTGATTGAGATCAGTAGAGATGTCACATTCGAGGAAGATGTTGCATTTAGAAGATC
>VDFB02232490.1:0-17625 GCA_007258455.2 Sequoia sempervirens
ACTATTCCAACATAAAGGCATCAAATGACTGCAATACGAAAAATCATAGAGAGAGTAACATTTACAAATTGATCTAGAAAAACTTCCATACACTATCAACTGAAGGGAAAAAAACATCTTAGTCCAAACACCATTTCACTTCTCTATCATAAAGGTTTACTAACACTGTATAGCATAAGATGCACCATCAACACCAACACTACAATGATACAAACACCAAATGTATACCATATCAAACAAATCACGAGACTTTCATTGACCACTACTTTGAGATCTTGTTTAAGTGCATACACATAATGGGAAACTTCTAGCATGAATTATAATGCAACTCCACTTTTGATCTAAACCACAAAGAAGTCTTATGTTAATGTCATAAAAGCCCTTACTGTACCAATATTACCTTCCACCTGTAAAGAGCACCTCATATATAATATCAACATCCAAGAACCAAAAATGAAGGACAACAATCATGAATGAAAAAGTATTTATTCCCTGTCATAAGAGGTGTCATGTTATACTGTCAGTCTCATGCTTTCTACTGTCTACTATCATAAATGTTTTTGTAATTGTGTTCTAGTCACTATACATGGATCACATCTTGTTACTTCACCACTAAAGAGTATTGTGTCGAACACATATTGCTACTCTGTTTTCTTCTTGGAAAAAAGATAAGGATCATGATGGGCCAAAAGTGGCAATATGATGGGTATGTGGAAGGTACGACAACTATTTTTTACCCAAAATTGATGACCACGAAAAGGGTTTTGAGGAGATTCTCAGCTTTCCATTGATATAAAATTATGCTTTAATTTGAATTTAATAAGTAATTATTATTTATTTTCTATTCAAATTATGACTAAAGAATCCTAATTGATGAAGGCTGCTTGAAAAACATTTATAACAGTAGGTATCATATTTTCTAAAGCCAAAACGGCCATCACATTCTATGCTTCATATACTATAGTATTAAAAAGGAAAATTGAATTTCATGAAGTTTTGACCAAGTTAAGGTGGTTAGACATACAAGTTTTTATATTTTTTAGAAAGTTGTAATAAAATATTCATAATTAATTATTTACTTGGAAAAAAATTACAAAAAAATATGCATCACATCAGGGCATGATTCCTCTACTTATATCTAAAATCTGATAAAAAAATATTATCATTTTATTGTGGTTAGGGTGGTTAAACAAACACCTACTTCTTATTTTTACCCTAAAATTTAAGTACCACTGCATTAAAATTTCAAATTTTCACCAAATAGATTTTTTTTTTAAACAAACCTAGTAGTTTAGAAACCCAAATTCAATTTTCACCAGGATTATTCTTACATATTTTTAAAATAATATGAATGCTTATTCAAAATTTTACATCAAGTTGCTAACTTTGATTTTATGAATTTTGCAGCTTAAGGGCCTATTTTTTCCATGATCCTACATTACCATTGAACTTCTTTTGCTTGTTTGGAATATGTGCCTCCTTAAAGTGATTAGGTAGCTTCACAATGTTTTTCTGCAATTTTGGTATTTGTGTGCCCAAGATTACTTGACATCTATAAGCGTAACACCCCTGGTTTGGCTCTTTGATGTGATATTTTTACTTTGTAATGGTTGTGTTTGATCATGCTTTCACTTTGGAACTTGGTTGCTTTTGACTGCTATCTGTTAAATGATGTGAATGATATATTTTGATGTGATGTTATTTTACTTTGATGTTACCTTTATGGCATGTTTTGGATTAATTTAGCAAATAACTAATTTAATGATGTTTTATGCTTGTGATCATATCATTGATGTTAGAATCATCAGTTAGTAATTGTGTATTGGTGAAGGGGACGGGATTGTATCACTTGCTTGCGAGTGCCCTACGATTCTGAGATTTCCTCTTCACGGTGTGTTTGATCATATTATATATATATGCATGTTTGATGTACCCTTTGTTGCAAGTTGACAGGTACATGACATCGACTCCACCTGGTTTCTAGGTTTGAGCGTGCCCATTGACCAACAGAAATTGATTGGGAGATAGTAGCTAGGTTTTCTGTGCCAAGTCGTCACCCTAGCCATAGCATGTCGTTGAGTTGTTGTCAGGTTGGTTGTGTTAATTTGGCCCATTTCACCTTGCATATTGGTTTAATTGCAAATTATAGAGGTTATTAAATGGCTTGCGTAGTTAAATTGATGTTTAAATGTATTTATTTGCAATGTTGAAACATCATTTATATTATTGATTGATTTGTTTTAATCAATAAAATCAGATTGAATTTATTGATTAATTAGATTAGGGGTGATATATTAAATGAGATAGTTGTTTTGGGCAATTATTGTATATTATGATTTAATTAAAAATCAAAGTAGAAATCATGTGGATAGTTAGAATTAAATTAAAATAGATAAATAAAAGGAGGATGGGTTTTGAATCTCACTTTTGAAAATTAATGAGAAAGTAAATTATTTGCAAAGAATGTATGCTTTTATTTTAGGGAATTTTGAAAAGTGCATGAGGTTTGAATTAGAAAATATAATTTTTTTTTAAATATAAAAATTGGAAATATCTTCCAAATGTTTTTAGAATATATTTAGTGAGTGGAATTTTTAGGGTTTTTGACCAATTTGGGGAAAAACCCTATTTCAGCCTTGGTGAGTTCCAAAGGAGGAATGGGGAAAAAGACCATGGTTGAAGGCTTCAAGCTTTGGAGGAAAAGTGGGTTCCTCTTTGTTTTGCTTTGCTTCATTTTTGAAAATAGATTAAATCCTCATCATGCTATTTAGAAATCTTTGAATTGTTGTTTCAATCCAATGAAACCCATGAGAAATTGTTTTGGAAAACTTTCATTTTGTGGGGGGATTTTGAAATGAAAACCAAAACTAAAATCAAACAATGGAAAAATGAAATGAAAACCAAAAGAGATTTGTTGTCAAAACTGAAATCTAAACCCTATGGTCGTGTTGAAAAATTCATTGTTTTGGTTGCAAGATTTTGTTGGGAATTTGCACAATAAGACCCACAAGTTTATTTAAAAATGTACTAGGGTTTCCATTTATTTAATTTCTGGAAAATACCCCTAGTTTTTCTTCGTGAAGTTCTTTATGGATATTTTTTGGGGGGTTATTTTTGTATTTTAAATGCAAATAAAATAAATTTTATTTTTATGTTTGAGGGGAGGCAGGGGAGGCCAATCCACCACCACCACCCATTTGCCACTGCCGTCGCATCCATGGCGGAAGGACTGTGTACGAAGCAGACAACCCCACCGCCTGTGGGTGAGGAACGCTGTGTGCTGAGCACATAGCCCTGCCGCTATGGGAGGGGACAATGTGTGCAACGCACATAGGCCCGCCGCCCATGGGGAGGCAAACGCTGTGTGTCGAGCACATAGCCCCGCCACCATGGGGGACAGACTGTGTGCGGTGCACACATGCCTGCCGCCCATGGGGAGGCTGGGCAATGCATGCCCTATTTAGGGATTCCTTTTCTTCAAAAAGAAAATTTGTTTCTTTTCTTTAAAATGTAAATTCATTTTTTATTATTATTTTAATATTATGTATATATTATATAATAATATATATATTATATTATATATATATATTATATTATATATATATGTTATATGTATATAATATATATTTAATATTATTTTAATATTTAATTTTAGAGGCATATGTTAAAATGATGGTTTAATATTTAAAATAGGGACTTTGAAATGATTAATTCATTTGTATAAGTGGAAATGAAATTGATAAATAATCGAATGTTTTTATTTAAAATACTGATTTTGATCAAGTGTAGATTGATCAAGTAGAATTGAATTATTGGTTTAATATCCTTTAATGTCGACAATGTGATTTAGATCTTTAAATATATAACAGGATATACATTGAGTATGTACTATTAAGTATATTTGTTTTGGAATATAATTGTATTCAAGTGGAGATAAGATTTAGTTGATTTATTTAATGCTAAATTGAAATAAAGATTAATTAATTTTAATTAAATGTTGTATTTATTAAGATATCTTGATTATGAATATAATTGTTAAACTTGGAGATAATGAATGAGTTATTTTAATCAGATGAGATTTATTTGATTTATTTAATGCTGAGTTGAAATAAAGACCAATTTATTTGATCTAAATGTGTTTTATCAAATGTGTTAATTATAGAATATGATGGCAAAACTTAGGGTAAATGAGTGACTTATTATTTAATCTAAATGTTTTATTAATCAAATGGTCTTATTTATAGTATATGATCGTGAAACCTAGAGAGAATGATTGATTTAAATTTTAATCAGATGACTTCATTGTTAAAGTGTTTTGATTATGATTATAATTGTGAAAATTAGAGTTAATGAATGGTTTATTTTAGTCAAATGACTTTAATCATCAAAATTCTTTGATTATGGATCTAATTGTGAACCTTAGAGTTAATGATTGGTTTAATTTTAATCCAATGATGTTATTTATTAAAACGTCTTGATTTTGGAATATGGTTGTGAAATTTAGAGTAAATGATCTATTTTTAAATATTTCAATGTCGTGAAAAGAAATGGGTTTAATTGATTGGATAAATACAAGTAATGAAAACTGTGATTGACTGGATTTAGGAAATCCGAACATTAGCTTATTTAACTGTCTGAAATGTTTGTAGTGATATCATGTTCGTCCTCGATGTTGTGGAAGTAGAGTCAATGGTTGGGAAGTCTTCCAAATAGGGGTTTGTTTATTGGTACGGGTTGTCGTTATTGTTAGTCAACCTTTGCGTTGTTGTGGAAAACGTGCATAGTTACACCATGTTGTTTTACCTGGTTTTCACGAACGGGGATGGTGTGTGCCTCCTTGGGATTAGGAGAGGGTTATGTAATTTGTGCCTCCTTTGGAAGGAGTGGGTTTTGTATTTTGGTTTCCTCTAGTGTTTGGAGTGGATTTTGTACTTTGTTCCTCCAGTGTTTGGAGAGGGTTTGACCTTTGTTTCCTCCAATGTTTGGAGAGGGTTTTGACCTTTGTTTCCTCCTTGGTTTGGAGAGATCGTCTTATCCAGTTGCCTAGTGGCTTGTGGTTTTGTTTGGTATGTTGTCAAGTAGAAGAGTGGCTTCTGTTAGGGCCAGAGCCCAAAGAGGTAAACTAGGAAACCTTCAGAAGTGGTTTAATCAAGTGATAACTAAATTAATGTACTTAGAAGTAGGGTAGTTTTTCACACTAATTAAGATAATTGAGCCTCGCTCATGGAACCAAGGGCTTGTATAGACTTGGGATGAGTCGGGAAGGCCTGGAATGGCAAGATCATCTATCTCATCCTTACGAGAGTTATTGGATTCCACATGAGTGAGTATGGGTGTCGGGATTCGGTAGAGGCCACTAGGACAACCCATAGTGGGGGCCGGAGCCTAGGAAGATTCCTAGATGGATATCCCATGACGAGCTGTGTGATGACACTCTTTCTACGACAACAGTTGGTATTTGATTTTATGTGTATGGTCTTCTTATCATACTCGATCTGCTTTATTTCTGGAAGCAATGTGACCTGAGTCAATGATTGTTGGAGTTGTACTTGTGTTATTCTTATGGTTGTATGGTTCAGGTGATTGGTTGTGTTAGTGTTAGTTATCCTGTGTCTAGTGGTGGTTGGTCTTGCCTAGGAATTCCTTGTTACTATCTCCTAGCACGGGGGGTGAGCCTTTGGGTATCACATGGTTGGGTGGAACGTGCACCTTAATCCGTTGGGTTGGCTCTTGTTCGTGTGGACGAGATTTCTAGTTGGAGAGCTCGTGAGATCCAGTTCCTTTCCTTGCTTAATTCTTTCAGTTGATCTTGTATATTATTACCCTCATTTGTTATAGAGGTGGAATCTGTAATATGTAATCTTGATTATTGGATTTATCTCATTCGGGGAATGAGTGTTGTAATTATGTTGTAAACTATATTACTGGAATCATGTGGCATTTATTATTCCTTGATGTAAATTATTATGTATGGAATGTATGTGAACTTAATTGTTAAATGAGTAAATGTTATGTTTTTAATTCATGTTCTTGATTGGGTTTTAAGTAATCTCACTCTCGTAACCTTAGAGGTTGTTGGAAATGGATAGTGATCTTGCATGTTATTTGTACTTAAACAAAAAAAAAAATAGTATGTTTGAGTAGTAAATTGCAACTTCCTCTAGGGTTGCGGTGAGGGCTTACAATAGCATATAACCTTATAACTAATAGGAGGAACAGAATCATATTCTCTTGACAACCAAAAAGAACTTCTATGATCATGTCTTCCATGCATCCAACAATTTATTTCTATGTGACCATCTTGGTTACACTTGTAACATACCACACTGTAACTCTTATTTGTCATACTATAAGGAATTTTATTCTTATTCCATTCAAAATCATTTCTACCATAAGTCCTACAATATCTAACTCTATGACCATATTTATGACATGAATAACAATAGCCATGAAATTGAAAATGATTGTACCTCTTTGAATGATTATGTGACCTAAAAGATGTAGATCCTATGAACCAGCTATCTCTTCTTCCAATTCTGTTCAAAGCCTTGTGTTGTTTTTCATTTGCAACCTTATTTTCTATTTCAGGAGCAATACAATAGTTCAAGTCTATCTTCTTTCTTGGAGTTTTCCTTACTTTGAAACTCTTTCCATCTTTTGTTGCAAACACTATTTCATGTTTAGACTCATCTTGAACTCCAGAGCCTTGTCCTTTTTCATATCCTAAACCAAAGATGTTTTTATGATGCTTTTGCTTATCTAACATCTCATTTAGCTTGTTGGTACTTTGATCAAAATTATGATTTTTTTGTACCTGCATCTTTTCACTTTCTAACTTTTGGCACTCAAGAGTTTTGACTTCAAGACCAGATTTTGTAAAATCAACTATCCTTTTGGGTTCTTCTATTTCTATATTTAGGCTAATAGTTAGCTTATTTGAATTTTCAGCTTGACCTCTTAAATATACAATCAAATTCCTTGCCTCTTCAAGTTCTAAAGAAACTTTTGCAAGATCAGAAAGTACCTTTTTCTTGGATTCTTCCTCTTGTTGATGTCAGCCTTTTAAACTTTGGTTCTCTTTCCTGAGTTTTTTAATCTCACCTAGGGAAACATGTAATTCTCCCTCAAAATCAATTTCACACTCTTCTATATCTGATTCATTCATTTCCACCACAAATTCATCAAGTTCTATATTAGAAATAATTTATTCTATAGGCTGTGGATTCTCCTTAGGCATTTCTACTTTTGCAGGCTATGATTTTTCTTTCTTATTCCTTCTACTTTTTGCCATATCAGACACAACACTCCAATACTAGGAACCCTTAAGTCGATTAGACTTGATTAATTAAGGGATTGGATCTGATACCACTTGTTGGAGTGGTGAAGACACTAAGAGGGGGGGTGAATTAGTGTCTTATATTGCTTTTTTCCTTTAACAAAAAAATGAGACAATATGTGCTCTTACAATTTCAATGATTAAAACATTCATAAACTGAATACAATCACAAAACTGAAAAAAGGAGAAACATTAAAGTAATTAAACACATAATATCATCAAACCAAGACAATAATATTATAACACTGTATTTGTCCTGAGTGGAAAACCCTCATGGGGTAGAAAAACCACTCGAAAATGCCTCACTAGCTTAATCTCAAAAAATCACTATTTACAATGCCTTACTGGCTGATTGATATGTCTCATTGAAAAAAAGTGCCTCAATGGTTGATTGATATGTCTCACAGAAAAAAAGTGCCTCACTGGAAATATATCAATCAATATCTTCCAATCACTATTTGAATTTCATAAATAGAGTATCATCTCTGTTTCTCTCTATAACATCCTTTGATCTTGCATCACTTAAGATTCAGAGGCAAAAACTTGTACAAATACTTTCTCAATGCACTACAAATTATTTTCATCCTTTTTGATAATGCTTTAAGTATAGATACCAAATATCATGAGATACAATTCTTTGTTCATATTACTGAGAAGAATAACTCTTAACAGAGTATAAAATCAACAACTACCAATTATATCTCTCTTAATCAATAACTCCTGAATATATTCAACAAAGCATAAATAATGTTCAAAATATGTGAAGAGAGAATGAAACGAAGACATCATAACTATCCTACAACCACTTTTACCAAATAACTATTTTACCACATTTTACACAACAAAACCCACAAGAGTTAACATGAATCTAGCATAGGCAGCCCACATAACCAAAGATGGATTGCAACTAAGTAGTGAAATCAAAACTCCTTAACCTTTAACACCTACAAAGACCTATGGGTTTTTGAGAATAAACACGCTTTAAACCCTTAAAAAATTCCCATCTTTGTAGAACTCGATTAGGATTTCAATCGAAGTTAGTCACAACTTAAGCAAGAACATTTTGAATAAACCCGACTAACAAAGATTTTTCAAAGGCTAAAAAAAAACTTCAAAGATTAAAGAACAGTTAGAATTTTACCTCTTCTCAGTAAAACAAGAACACACAAGTTAAGGAAACATAATACTAGATTTGCTGCTCATCACAAGCATAACTACCACAGTTGCTTAAAAGAACTACTTCCTGTGCGAAGCAACATTCCTCTTCCATTATTTACCAAGATTCCACAACTTGTTCTAAGTGGTCGCACCTCTTTTCCCTGAATTTTGAACAAAAATGATTTATCTTTTTAGGAAATGATTAGTAACAAAAAAGCATCATTATTATGCCGGTGTCAAACTTTTATCTCCACAAGCATTTGCAAAGCCCGATTGAATAATGATATTTGAAATAATCAAACATATGAAACCTTTTCAGTGAATTCATTATTCATTATATAAATGTCCCCTTGAGACCAAAATAACCATCAAATGAAATATAACATGGAGCACCATCCTTATGCCATATACTTATGCAATGATATAAATGTGCTTAAGTGAAGATTAATAAATTGATCACTGACATAAATCAAGATATGCCAAGAGATATAACCTCACCAACACTCCAAGATACCTTATTGTCTTTGACATTAATGCCAAGTTGTCAAACATGTTATCATCTTATCATATGATGCCAAAGTGTCACCATACATGATCAAGAGTATATGATATAAATGTGATCATATTGTGAATATGATGAGATCATGTGATAACTGAATAGCACTTGCCTTGACTTATATGTAGGGTCTATTTTTCCATAGTACCAACCTTCTACCTAAAACATCCATATCATATACTAAATCAAATACATAACACCATTCTCTATACCAAGATTCTAATTTCTTTGTGTGTCTTTGAAATCAATGGCAACAACTACGGACAAAAAGGTGGTAGATTAACAATTGAATTGTAAAAAAATGTAGAGGAAAAGAAGAGGAAAACAGAAAATTGTGCTCAACCAAAGGAGTGATAATAAAAATTGTAATTTTTTATTCATGTAATATGATTGAATAAATATATTTGAATTACCTTCAAATTCAATGTAAGCTAGAGGATATAAATCTGGATTTTGTGTAATTTAGAATTTATTAAAATTGAAAAATGTAATTGTTGATTTAAATGTAACTTTCTATAGATTTTGGTAATTTGTGACTTTGTAAAAATCTGGCTGTGACAACGAAAGGGTATTTTGTTTGCATCAAATGGTATCAAAGATAAATTTTGAGTGCATAGGCAAAGCATTGAATGTGAGACACCCATGTCAAGACCGTGGGTGGAGTAGAGGATAGATGGTGGTAGAGGAGAGCTCTAGAGGATTGTTGAAGGTAGATAAGCCTCGAGAAATTGAGAGTTAGAAGCCACGGGCGAATTTATCTTTGTAGATTGCGTGATGTGAGTTGCAGATTGTAGTAGATAGATGAGACAAATGCCAGCATTCCATGATTTTTTTTTTGAGAACGGTATGGAGAAGAAGCGGGAAAAAGTTTGAAGAGATGGAAAAGTGAGACATAGATTTTTGGGTCACTATGGACAACTATAACTCTTCTAGGGTTTTTCACCTAAAAGGAGAGAGATAGGACCCAAAAATGCATGGGGTTCATTCAATTATTGTTATGTGTGATTTTTTCTAACCTAAATGAAGTTAAATAAATGCAATTGACTAATCTAACTGAATGAAAAAATACAAAAGTGCAATTTAAAGCTATGTTTGAAAACACATTGTGTAATGCAATAATGAACTAAATGAAGAAAATATGCAAAACAGAAAGAAAAGGGATGAATCTAAGTGCCCCTAGAGACTTGATGAAGAATCTAGAATGTTGTGGATGTTGGTTGAAATCACTTATTTTTCACAGTGGGAATCATTCTCCCAGTGTGGCGAATTAGTCCTCCCCGGTAAACCAAGTTGTTGGGAATCTCTGGTTTCTTATGATAGTCGTGGATCTTGGTGAATCGGCTGACAACCTCGATTGTCACCAAGGTGGACTCATTTGCCACCAATGGCAAATTAGTCCTCTCCCAAATTTTGAACATCAGAGACAACTCTACAACACCAGATCTGGAAAAATTCTGCTTGTTGGGTTGCCAAAGTCAATTATGTAGGTGCATAGGAAAACCTTCAAACTTGAAATATACTTGATGAAACTCAAGTTCACCGTTGACTTGTTCTCCACTTTTCAACACATAAATGTTTGATAAATCTACATACCTAGGTCTATAAACACGCATGCAAGAGGGGAAAAATAGTTGAGGGTTAGCAAATAAGGGTTTTCCTTGGTCAAACCCCACTTTTGGTAATCAAACCCTTAATGAAATAATGAAATGTAAAGGAATGATAAAATAACAACATGAAAATGCTATCATCTTACCAAATCCTTGATAATGCAAGTCTGAAGTAATGTCAATGGATGCTTCAAAGTGCTAAAATGTTGCTTGAATTGATGTTGTAATATGCTTGAATGCTTGAGATTGCTTGAATGAATGATGAGATTGAATACTTGAATGAGGAGATTAAAAATGCCTATTTATACAATCTTGTGTCGTAGTTTCTCGGTCATACCTTA
The DNA here is from genome assembly GCA_007258455.2 of Sequoia sempervirens. Lineage (NCBI taxonomy): Eukaryota > Viridiplantae > Streptophyta > Pinopsida > Cupressales > Cupressaceae > Sequoia > Sequoia sempervirens. The sequence goes on from VDFB02232490.1 coordinate 10,999, forward strand.
TCACAGGCTGACATCAAGTGATTTTTAATAAAATACTAAAAATAAATTTAAAATATTTTGAATTTGGGGCCAAGGGGGACTCATTTGCCACCCATGGTGAATGGGTCCCACCTAGGACCTGAAAACAAGTGTCAGAAATTAAGTTGCATTTAATGTTGTTTATAGGGATAATATCCAAAAATACACTTAATAAAAGCATATGAGGGCATAAAGGGGTCAAATAAGTCATAAGAAGAGATAAATAGTGAAGTTGTGCCTAGGAAAGCATGAAATCTTGTTACAAGACTTTACAACACTTCAAAATAAGACTTGATGATGTGTAAAAAGGTGATTTTTAGGTGAATTGTAATGAATAGAGTCTAGAAGAATGTAGAAATGTCTTAAAACACTTCACAACACCCTCACAAGACATCATTATTTGAATTTTAGTACTTAAATATACATGTTCAAGCCATGTTGCAACATAAAATCAAAGCCAAATATATCAAATACCATGAAACAAAACCTAAAAGGCCATGAAAATGGCAAGGGGCCATTTTTCTATGGCACCAAAGATACTCCATGAATAATTGGGGAAGATCCAAACTAGGATAGAGGTATTGGAAAATAATATAGAAAAGGATGAGAGGAGATTGGTAAAGAGAAGCAAGAAAAAGAAAGAGCACGTCAAAAAGAAAAGTATTGGAAAATAATGTTGCAACCTAATAAGGAAGAAGAGATGTGATAGTAGCCCCTACAAATGTACATTAAGACAAAAATAAGATGGACACTGAAGAAGTGAGCAACAAAAAGAAGATAGTAATAGAGGATGAAGATGTAGCCATAACAAAGGGTGGAAAAAGAAAAGTTACAATTGACATGAAGATGTGGGAGATGTCAGAAAAGGATGATGTTGTAGTCATGGAGAAGGACGGGGAAAATGTATAGTTTAGTTTGCTTGTAAAGAAGAAAGTAGAAGATACATAATTGTAGATTGGTGCATGGATAATGCATATTTGCATCTAGAACTTGTAAAGGATGCTATAGGTAGCACTTGGTGGAGGTGATTGGTTTGTGGTGGGTTGGATCCCACAAAGGAGAAGAGGAGAAGAAGAGAAAAAATAATTTTTTGGAGGAGGACAGTTCATGGTGGACACATGGAATCCACGAGAGAAGAAAAGAATGGTGAATGAAATTGCGAGAGAAGTGTGAAGCTTGTTCTAGTGAAGTGTTGGAAGAAAAGCAAGAAATAATCATTCCATGTGCACTTTGGACATCGATGGAGTTCATTATAGGTTGCATTCAACCTAAAAGAGTAGTCCCACTACTCAATTCCATTTTGTGAGTTCTACTCACAAAAAATTTCTTACTTGATGTGTCTAATGCAGTTGCACCCGGGCACATGTGTAACCAACATCATCCAAAACATTTGTTCATATTTTTTTCTCATTTTTTGTTTTAGTTTTCTCCATTTTGAATTGCATTCTAACTCATTTTTGGTGAACTATTGTGGAAGAAGTTGAATGACATTTTATCATGGATTTATAGAAAATATTATATCATTATACATTTGAGGTTTAATTTTTGTTGAAATATATTTTAATGTATATTTTTGGAGATTGACTTTGGTTATGGAGTAATTGATTATCCATTCAATTTTAATTAAAATTGGATATATTGTTGATCTATTAAGTGAATTGATTAGACTCATTTTAAAGGAATACAAAACAACATAAGTGATAGAGACACCAAGATGTTGCAAAGGAGGAAAAATGTAAGGGCGTGATGCATAGTAGAGGAAATGGAAGATTTAAAAGTTAAATATATAAAAGTATAAAATACAAATTGAAGGGACTACATAGTTGTTGGGGAAAATAAAATTTAAATAATTCGGTGCCTAAAGAAGATTAAAGGTCATGGCTAGAGAAATGAACTAGAAGATTTAGAAATAATAATAATAATAAAAGGTGTCCAAAGTGGCGATTGGAGTAAAAATGAGAAAGGAATGTGAGAAGAGTAAAATGCAACAAGAATTTTGTTAATAAAGAACTGAGTATATGGAGGGTCGTGCCATGGAGGTTGAAATCTTAAAAATTGAATTATAACACAAATGAACAAGAGGAAAGAAAGAGGAATAAAAAAAGAGGAGTGCTCTTAGCCAAAGGAGGATAATTGAAATTGCAAATATCTGATACATGTAATATGATTTAAATAAATATATTTGAATTACCTTTCAAATTTGAATGTAAGTTGAAGCTGTATAAATTGATTTTGTGTAATTTAGAATTGATTAAAATTGACAAACATTTGCAATTATTGATTTAAATATAAATTGTCTATAAAGTCATTTGTAATCTATGATTTTGTGAAAGTTGGGTTATGACAACAAAAGGGGGTATTTTGCTTGCATCAACTATATTCATCAACTTTGATGTATAAGTTTAAAATTTAACAATATCTATTTTCTTTTTAATTAATTTGTTTGTGGGTACATTCTCTTATGTCATTTGTGACATCAAAAATATGAAATATATTTGAAGTGTAAATCAAGGTGTCTACAAGAAATATTTTTGTCATTTTTAGCAACATGATAGAAAACAAAGACAATCTAGTATAACTTATATTTATTTTGGATTAATTGTAATCAAAATCTATAGTTTTAATGATTGAATACATTTATTTCAATAGAAGAAAATTTCTATGCATTTGCCTATTTTAATTGAAACTAAGACACGCCATGGTAATGCAAAAATAATATAATTAGGAAGGTGATTTTATAGAAAAAACGCACACCGTGCATTTTCATGTGAGATTTTATGTAACACCCCTCCGTTTTGGATATTTGGATCGACAGTGTTTTCTTGGTAATGCTTTGTTATGCTTATGATGTGACTGTGGAACTTGGTGATCATTTGATCATGAACTGTTAGTGATGCATATGTTATATTATAATTTGATGATTGTGTCTGAATATGCTTTGACTTTAGAACTTGGTTGCTTTTGATTGCAATTGTTAAATGATGTGAAAGTTATATTTTGATGTAATGTTATTTTATTTTGATGTTATCTTTATGGCGTGTTTTGGATTAACGTAGAAGATATTTGATTTAATGATGTTTATGCTATTGATCATATCATTGATGTTAGATGCATCAGTTAGTGATACTGTATTGGTGAAGGGGACGGGATTGTATCACTCGCTTGCGAGCGCCCTACAATTCTGAGATTTCCTCTTCACGGTGTGTTTGATCATATTATATATATATTGCACGTTCGACATGCTCTTTGTTGCAGGTTGACAGGTACATGACATCGACTCCACCTGGATTCACAGGTCTGAGCGTGTCCATTTACCAACGGTAATCGATTGGGAGATAGTAGCTAGGTTTTCCGTCCCAAGTCTGTCGTCCTGTTGTAAGTTGTGGTGTCATGACTGAAGTGTTGTCCTTGTCATATGTAGTTTGATTGTTATGTATTATTTAATTTATGGTTAGTGCTTAATTAATTAATCTTATTTTATAAAATAATTAATTAATATTGCATTGTTACTTGATTTAATTGTGAGTTAGTTAAAAGTCAAATTTAAATATATTGTAAATTAAAAAGTGATTTAATTAATTGAAAATGTAAATAATTATTTAAAATTAATATTGATGAAGATAATTAAATATTATCTTTTTATTAATATTAATTTAGCAAATCTTGTGTAGATAATATCTTGATTAAATAAATTATTTTAATTAAAATTGTAGATAAGTTGTGCTTTTAAAAGCTGGAAAAAGGACCAATAAGAAAAGGGATTTTTGAGAAAAGAAAGCGGAAGAGCTTTATTGAATCTTTATTTTGATTTATTATTTTTATGAGGAGATTATTCACACACAGGGAAGTTTTGGTTATGGAGTTTTTGGTTTGGGTATTTTCTGGGTAAAATTATTGTGGTTTTGGAAAGAAAAGATTTTTCAGAAGAATATTGAAGGCAGAAGATCGAGAAAAGAGTTACAGGCAAGGATTCGGGAAGAGGCTACAGAAGGGATTCTTCTTCGAACAAAGGACTCCAGGTTTCATTCTTTAAATTTACTGTTATTTTATTGTTGTGTAAATAATAATCTAGTTGTTGAGTTTGAGAAATCCATTCCTCTATTTTCTTTTGAAAATGAATCTGTGAATAGAAAACTTGATTGTGTTAAACCCTCGAACCCTCTGTAGGAAATTATAGTAGTACCCTCTACCCCTTAAAAAATTCATTGTAACTAAGTATTTTATTAGATTTTGCAAATCTTCTATTATATTATCTATTGAAAAATCTATTTGTCCAAATTATTTGTTTTGAATCTTTGATATATATATATACACACAGGGGTATATATATATATATAGTTCATTTTATAAAAGATTTTTAAAATAAATATATATTTGGCGTGGATTTCGAGATTGTATATTGAATAAAATAATTAATCAAAATTATATTGACTTTTGAAATCCATCTATTATTTATTTTTATTTTTGTTTGAAAAACGAAATGATTGAAAGAAAATTGTTTATGAAATTCTGCATTCTTTCATTGTTATTTTTATTTTTATTTTTCTAAATCCGAAATCAAAAATTAAATGAAACCTAAAAGAAATTATTAATATGAAAATCAAATTATATAAAATAAAATAAAAATATAATTTTTTTTATTGTTTTGGGGGTGGATCTAATCGTCGCCGGGCTGTACCATTCCACGGGTTCCAAGTGGTATCGCAAGACGCTAGCCACCATCGACAAGATAGCAACCGAGGTTGTCAGGTGTGGAAGCTAGTGGGGTCGTGGTACTTTCACGTGTTTCCACAAGATTATGTATCATGGGCTTAGCACCGAATTTTGTTTCTTTTAAAAAAAAAAATTCCTTTTTTGAGTTTTAAAATTGATTTTCATTTTATTCCTAATATGATTAATTTGAATTTGCTTTATTAGATAATCCTTATAATTCAATTCAAATTTTGTTTGATAATATAATTTTATAATTAATTTATATATATATATAGATATATATATTTATGCATACAATATTTTCTAAGATATTTTATAAATTTTAAAATATATGTTTTTTTTTAATAAAATATTTTTTTTATAAAAATATTTTACTCTTAAATATATTTACATTACAATCTTGTGATGTTTGAATAAGAATTTAATATGTGAGCTTTTGAGTTAATGAGATAATAGTTCATAAATATGCAATGATATAGGTTAATTGAGAAAATTAGAAATAAACAAAGTGTTTTGATTTGAATTGTATATTCTCAAGTTGTTGATGAATCTTGTTGTTCATTGTAGATAATTTTTATGGTGTTGTTTATATATATATCGGGGTACTCTTGAGTATATATATTAAATGATTTGAGAAATTGGAATTTAAATTAGTTGATTGATATCAAAATAGAATTTAAGTGTATAAAAATAATAATGATATTTCACTTGACATATTTAAATGAATATCGCATTGATAAAGAAGAAATGCAATTGATGTATGATCGAAGGTTTTATTGAAAATATTGATTTTGATTAAGTTATTGATACTATGTGGAAATATAGATCAAGTAATTTAATTAAATGTTTAATTATTAAAATAGTTGATTATGCATTTAGTAAGATGCTTTGAATATGAATCTAATTGTGAACCTTAGAATAAAAGATTGTTTTAATCTTAATCCGATGACGTTATTTATTTAAATGTTGGATTATGGAACATGATTGTAAAACTTAGGGAATATAATCGTGAAACTAGAAAAATGATTGATTATTTTAGTCGAATGACTGTATTTATTTGAATGCCTTGATTAGAGAAGTTACTTGTAAAATTTAGAGTAGATGATTGGGTTGTAAATACTTCAATGTTGGGAAGTGAATTTGATGTATTTGATTGAGTAAATGCAAGATTGAAAACTGTGTTTGACTGGGTTTAGGAAACCCTAACATTAGATATTGAGTTGCCTGGAATGCTTTTCTATCATGTTTCTTTTATTCTCCATGTCGGGCAAATGGGGTTAAGGGTCTATGTAAGTCTTCCAGAGAAGTTCTCTAGAGTGGGATGTTTTGTGTAGAGGTTCAATTTGTGAATCACCTTGGGAATGGTGTAGAGTTGTACTATTATGTTGTACCCGATTTCCATGAACGGGGATTTGTGCCTCCTGGAAAATAGGAGAGGGTAATGAGATTTGTACCTCCTTTGGAAGGAGTGTGTTTTCGTATTTGGTTTCCTCCAGTGTTCGGAGTGAGTTTCCTTGTTTTGTTTCCTCCTTGGATTGGAGAGGTTATGTTGTCTAGTTACTTATTGTGGTATTGTACCTTGTGTGTTGTCGATAGGAGAGTGGCTCTTTGTGGGGGTCCGGCACACAAAGGGGCGCCAGGGTAACTCACCCAGAGTTTAACTAAGTGATAATCTAAAATAATTAATGGGGATCTTTCACACTAATAAAGATAAAGAATGTCTCCCCGTGGAAATGCAAGTGAATAATAAGGCTCGAGATGAGATGGGACGCATAGTCTTGTGTGAGGGTCCGGCGGCCGGTAGAGGCAAGCCAGGGTAACCCAGGATGGGGGTCCGGTAGTCTAGGAAGGTTGAGCCAGGGTAACTCATGGCAATTTATGCATGAAACTCTTCCT
>VDFB02232491.1:0-15527 GCA_007258455.2 Sequoia sempervirens
CTTGCATCAACCCGCTCTGATACCATGTTGTTTTTATATGATCAGATCAATGCACAGAAAATAATTCAAAATCAGAGATAATAACACAGCATATACCCTGGGAAAACCCTCCACTTGAGGGAGAAAAACCCAGCAACAAAGATCTCTCTTTATATATCAATAATGGCAACAATTCGCTTTACAATGAGGCCAATCACAAGGCCAATATTGAGCACCTAAACTAGATGCAATGACAGATCATAATCTGTCCTCCCTTGATACCTAAATCTGCACTTACAGGAATTTGCAATCTGCTCTTGATGAAGCTCGCACTTTATTTAAAGTAATCGCACTTGATGACAGGTATGCACTTGAAGATATATTCACCTTTGATGATACAGAACAGATGTGAATCACCGAGCTCTGCTTGATTGATTTCAATGGACGAACCAGGGAGTATATATACAGGTTAGGGAGGTCGCACCTCCTCATCTCATAAGGTCGGCCAAGATAAATGTCATTTTCATGATACAAAGGAAGTCGGCCAGATATGTATTCATAAAGAATGTAAATTAGGTCGGCCTCAATAAATGTCTTTTAATAATTGACCAAGATGAATTCATATTCTTACATGTCGGCTATAATACAAAATAATAAGTATAAGTTGAATAGCCGACGGCTATCATTCAACTTATGTTCCCACGAAGAAGGTGAGCTGGAAGGATCTACCGAAGCTGCTATAACATTAACAGGTACTTCAACAAACATCATTAACAAGGTCAACTCAACTCTATAGGACAAAATTGACATGAAAAACTTGGCTCTTCTACTCTACTTTCTTGGCATCAAGGTTACTCAATCTAATTGCAAGATTAGTCTAGTGCAATCTATGAAGTTGGGTTCAGCAAAAATGGCTTGCAAATTGATTGGATTCAATTTGGGTTTGGGCACAAAGCTAGGACAAGCTTTTCCCAAGGTACAAGCTTGGGTTCTCCCAAGGTTCAACCTAGGCACCCCAAGCTCCCTAAGGTTACACCCAAGGCACTCTCAACACACTCTGTGTGTACTCAATGCACAAAAAAATCTTATTGTTTTAGCCATAGCTATAGAACAAATGAAACATTGAACCATTACAAAATCACTTTCAAAGTTGGATTCATGACATACTGCAAAACGAACAAAATACTTAAACCCTAAGCAAGATCACATGCCAAAGAATGTGAAATCATTGATGGTTAACTAACAAATAGCTTGTTTTCTAGCAAGGGAGTACCTATTCTCTAAAAAATTCTAGAGGAAACAATGCTCATTGTAGGATTCAAACACAACACCCCAAGAAAGTGCCACTACTTAGTTGAAGAAGGTTTGAGGAGATGAAACTGCCAAAGAAAAGAAAGCACTCTAATCTATTCCCACCACCAATTTCCTCTACTTTGATGGTATTCACATGTTAAATTTATGATCAGATGTAATGCACAGAAAATTAATTTAAAATCAGACACAAAACACAGCAGATACCCTAGGAAAACCCTCCACCTGAGGGAGAAAACCCAGCAACAATATATCACTTACTTATTGAATCACGCAATAATCGTCTCCTTACAAGAGGCCAATATGAAGGCCAAAATATAAGCACCAAAATATGATGCAACACAGAAATACAATGATGCAATTCGCTGATGATAACAACTTAGACTTCTACTATATCGATCTGTTCTCGATGAAGAACTCGCACTTGAATATTTTGATCTCAAGGATGAACAACGAATAGAATGGATGAATGATAGAACAATGAAACACATTGAATATATATACAAGTGGAAAGGTCGTCACACTTCGTCGGCCTTCATAGAAGAATGCACCCCTTCAATAAATCGCGTCCAATGAACAAGAAGACGGCCTCATAAGAAATCGTGTCTCTTCATTAAAGAAGTCGGCTTCACTTAAGGTCGAACCTTTTCATAAATTCGCATCTCCTTAAATATTAATCATCATTTAACAAATGACGTGACCTTTCATAAAATCACTTTCACCAATTAAATAGCCAATAGGCTACAATTTAATTACTTTCTTTATGCGATCTAGGCTGGAAGATATGACCGACGCTGCATGAACATCAACACCACATGCTTGATATTTTTTATCCTTCGTAGTTGGCCTTCTAGCTCGGATTCAAATAACCACTCTACCCAAACCTTGCAATGAAAAGACAAATGATGCGTGTTATATTTTGTGGTGTAAGACCCCTTTATGATTGTTGTTGTCTTCACAATAAATTTATATTTATATTATTTTTATAATTTTCATATAATATATTATATATAAAATTTATTATTGATGTAGTTATATTTATATTATGTTTATATTTTTTATATTTTACATATGAACCGAGCCCTACCAAACCTAGGAAATAAAAATTTGCAACACCAATGAACTAAAACCCCTTACTTGTACACAAACCAGCAACTTTGAGCACAACCTAAGTATACTCTTGATATTCTCAAACAACTTCACATGACTAATTACAAGCCTACACCAACTCCTTTTATTTCTAGAGTCAAGCTTGAGGAAGTGTTCCATTGCTCGATGTCAATTTGTACTACAAGCTTGTTGGAAGACCCATCTACTTGACTCACACACATTAAAATATTTCTTATGTTATTGATATGGTTTCTCACTTTATGCAAAAGCCACATTAACTTCTCTGTAAAATTGTCAAATGGTTATTGCACCATGTCAAGGGCACATACAATTATGGGATCCACAGCACAAGAAGTAAAGATACAAATTTGATGGAATACATAGATTTAGATTGAGATAGCAATTCTAACAATCATAAGTCCACCTCAAGTAACAAATTTCATCTTAGCTATAGCCCGATACGTTGGTCGAGCAAGAATCCACATGCTATTGCTCTATCTTCCACAAAGGTTGAGTATCAAGGGACTATTAGTGCCACCACAAAGGCTATTTGGCTTGTGCAAATCCTTACAAAGTTTGGCATTCCTTTCAATCTAGCCATCAATCATACATTGTGATAATTAGAATGTCATCCAAATCCTAAGAAACCCTTTCCCACATCGAAGGACCAAATATATATGCATTAAATTATAGAGCTCATCTAGAAGCAAGTCATCAATCTATAGTTTTTCCTCCTCAAGTTGTTAACATCTTCACCATGCCTTTCACAAAAAGCAAGTATGTTCATCTATGAGCTTTATTGGAAGTTTAGAAGGTTGTTCCTTAGGGGAGACTTCCCAGTCCTTCCTCCATTTTCTCTCTTCTTTTGGGTGGTGGAAAGAATGAGGTGAGGCTATCTCTCTCTTTTTTTGGGGGGGATTCCTTTTTGTTCATGGGTATTAAACTGTGTTACTGTTCGTAGGGTAGAGGCCCTCAATTTCAGTTCGGTCTGGCCTAAATATGGGTTTGAATCCAATCCACCACTGAAGTTGCTCAAGGTCCTGCAAAATGCGTACGGATCTATCTGAGGTGAACTTGGGCATACCCACAACGAATTTGGCAGGTACCCACACCCAGGCAATGTATTTCACTAGTTTTTTTTTTTTTTAACTTCTAATTTGGCACAAAAAGTGAAATCTGCCCTCACAAACCCTAAAACGTGGTATAGAAGACATCTAAAAGAAAAAAACAAACTCATTTCTCATATTGTGAATGAAAAACAAAAATATTATTCGTCCTCACTAAACTTATTTTCTTGCTTGCCATTGCGAGAATAGAGTTGAAGATTTATTAGTGAATGTTCCAAACTAGTTGGTTTGTTATTCCTACACATTTGCAAGAGTTTATTTGTTGCCAAGGAGATCATGGAAGAAGATTTCTACAAAAGAGGTAGGTTTTTTTCAAGTTTTTGGTTTTTTTTCCCTATATTTTTTTTTTACAAATGAACTCTCTTTTTTGTTTTGAATTTTTTGTTTTGTTTTCATTCTTCTAGGAATCTATAACACATGCTTAATTTTTTAAATGAATTAAGTTGTATGTATATATATATATATATATATATATATATATATATATATATATATTTCATTTGTTGTTTATTGAACTTGTTGTCATAGGTATTACAATGGCATCCAATTCTAGCTTCGTAAGCCGACCCCACTTCAAAACAGACTTAAACTCTCCCTTTTGGAAATATGTTGAAATGGTGCAACAACTTCAAGGTGGTGGGGATTATGTTTGGATTTGTAGTGGATATGATGTTAGATAATTGAACTTGTACAATCGAGCAAAAGGCCATTTGTAGAACATCCCTAGACTAGGCTTCAAATTTTTCCCAAGCAAAAACAATAAACCCATTCCAGAATCACAAATCTTGGAACATATTAATGAGCAAGAAAAAGCAAATCAAGAGCAATTGTAAATCAAATCATCCTTTGTTAAAGAAAGGATCTCAAGGGATGAAGCCCCCTCCACCGCCTTCTAATCTTCAACCTATAGAGAACCACTCATTTTTGTCCACAATTGAAGACCAACATTTGGCCTATGCACATAAGAGATCAAAGAGACCGTTGGAAATGGCATTTCAAAACAAGTCTCAAGAGATTGTCAATCAACACATAGCGAGATGTCTCTATGTGAATGGATTAGCATTCAATATTGTTCGCTCACCATATTGGCAACAAATTGTGAAAGCAATTACTAAAGCTCCAAAAGGGTGCAAGGGCTCAAGTTTTGAGAACATGCATAACACCTTATTGGAAAAAGATATGAAGTTTGTAGAGAAGTCCTTGAAGCCCATAAGGGATTTGTGGGCCGACACAAGAAATCAACCATTGATCAATGTTATTGCACTGTTCCCTAAAAGGACAGTGTTTTTGGGAGCAATGGATTGTGAAGGGGAGGTGAAGAGTGATGTTTATTGCTAACATCCTTTGTCAAGACAATAAGGAAGTGGGCCCTCAAAATGTTGTGCAAATTATAACAGATTGCCAAAAATTGTAGAGTAGTTGGGTTATTGGTTGAGGAGCGTTATTCACACATTTTTTTGACACCTTGTGTTGTCCACTCCCTCAACCTTATGCCACAAAAAATTGGCACCAAAATTGATTAGATAAAAAAAGTGTATGCTAAGGCCGAAGAGATCCAAATGTTCATCGCCATCAACCACCATATGTCACAAAGCATATTTAGAACATTTTTAAAATTGGAGTTGTTGAAGGTAAGTTAAATATTTCACTTTAGTAAACTTTTTAATTTAATTTTAATTTTTTTAAATTCTATATTTTAATTTTGATTTTCAAACAAGTTGCTAAGACCTGTTTTTCCTCCAACATAACTATGTTAAGACGACTTGTGTGGATTCATGAGGCACTTTCTAACATGGTCATCAGCCCAAATTGGTCCATATGGAGGCAATCTAGCGCTACAAAGGCAGCAAAGGTTAAGAAAATGATCCTAGATGACATTTGGTTGGATGTGTTGAATATCTCCTCAATTTCACTGAGCCCATATTGAGCATGATCTGTTATATCAACATGGATAGCCCTTGTTTGGGTGAGATATATGATGGCATTGACTCAATGATTGAGAAGATGAAAGCCATCATAAATGCAAAGAGCAAGATCCTAAAGAAACTTTCTTCAAACAACTACACAAAATCATTGAAGAGAGATGAAACAAAATAACCACTCCATTACATCTACTTGCCTTTACATTGAGTCCCAAATATCATAGTGTTGAGCTCCTTTCTATAAGAGTTGCCCCATATAGAGATATTGAAGCCAAACAAGGGTTCAAGACAGCACTTTTTAAACTATGCATTGAATCCTGACATGCAAGATGCAATGAGGATTGAGTTCATGGATTTTGCACGCTTGAACAACTTTAGTATTGATGCTCTTCAAGACAAGTAGAAGGTGAATGCTCATTGTTGGTGGTACTTCCAAAGCCAATCATTCACACACCTACAACCTCTTGCGATCAAAATTTTATCGCAAGTAAGTTTTATAAAAAAAAAAATTATTTTATCTTTTAAGTTTTATTGATATTTTTTATTTTTAATTAATAGGTTACCAGTTCATCTACATCTATGAGGAATTGGAGCACATACTCTTTTTGTTAGTTTAAGAACAATGAACACAGTGGTTATCCTAGGAAAACCCTCCTACTCGAGGGAGAAAAACCCAGCAAAATGATCTCTTATATATTAGAAGAATAAGTGCAGAAAACTATTTTCAAATTAGGCCCTACACAAGGCCGAGTCTAATACAATGAATGGAGACACTTCTCCTTGAAGTGAAATACAAAAGATGACACTTCTTAAATGAAATCTGCTGCTTGAAAGTTCGACTTGCTGCTGATGGAAGATGCAAACTGCTACTGAAGATATTTGAATTGGAGTGAAATTGATTGATGCTTGAATGAGAGGATTCCATCCTCTTTATATACCAAATCAAGCGACCTCCTTTCTAGGTTGGCTTCTAGAAAATATAAATATTATTTGTAGAACAAAGGCCAACCTGCCTGCCTTGAGATAATTTTGTTTAGGAGAAAATATCTCCTGCCGCTACAACACTAACACTCCCTCTTAGGTAGGGAGGTATTTTCCAGATATCCTCGTCATGGAGTCTCTCAACATGATGCCCACAATGGCTACACCCATTTGTGGAAAACCACATCTCGGTCTCAGAGATGTACAAGAGTTCATCATGTAGTCTCTCAAAATAATGTCCACAATGGCTACATCCATCTCAGTCTCAGAGATGTACGAGGGTTCATCACGGAGTCTCTCAACGTGATGTCGTCATGGAGTCTCTCAACATGACATCCACAATGGCTACTCCCATGTGTGGAAAGAAACACATCTCAATCTCAAAGATGTACAAGGGTTCATCACGGAGTCTCTCAACGTGATGTCGTCATGGAGTCTCTCAACATGGCGTTCACAATGGCTACTCCCATGTGTGGAAAGAAACACATCTCAGTCTCAGAGATGTACAAGGGTTCATCACAGAGTCTCTCAACGTGATGTCATCATGGAGTCTCTCAATATGATGTCTCATCTCAGTCTCAGAGATGAACAAGGGCTTGCACCTCATATTTCTTCGTCTCAGAGAAATATACACTACAAGGGCTTTCACCTCATATTTCTCCGTCTCAGAGAAATATACATTACAAGGGCTTTCACCTCATATTTCTCTGTCTCAGAGAAATATACATTACAAGGGCTTTCACCTCATATTTCTTTGTCTCAGAGAAATATACATTACAACAAATCTTCATGATGATGTGACTCCCTCTGAAGCTCCAAGTACCCACATCAACCTTCCAACCTCCTTGTCCAGGATTGCCTCTGTTGGTTTGTCAAACTCCCTCTGAATGTCATTTCCTCCTCTTCAAAGAAACTGATCACAATGACAATCTGTATAGGTTCTCCTGACGAGTGCCAATCACACGAACTGAATTTTTGCTAGAGTTCTTCGACCATGCAAGAACCTTTCCTTCAGAGAAGGCAACCTTGTACCCTTTGTCCTCCAAGGCTGAGATGGAGACAAGGTTCCTTTTGATCCCAGGTACGAACAATACATCACTCAAATGAAGAGGGGTACCTGAATCTAGTTGGAAGTGGCCCCAGCTCCCTTTACGGCATAGCTAGCATCATCTCCAATTATCACTTGTAAGTTAGACTCTTTCACTACTAAGTCTGTAAGATGCTCTCAGTAGCTTGTGATGTGACGTGAAGCACCACTATCTATCAACCAAGTATCACTGTCAGATTGTACATTACTTGAAAGAGCGGAGATGAATAAAAAACCTTCTTAATCGACTTTAGAATTTGGCTCCTTCTAAGATGTCTCTATGTCAATCTCCGTAGTAGCAAAATGTTGTGTAGACTTTAATTTGCAATCTCAAGCAAAGTAACCATACTTGTCACACCTGTAACATTGAATGTGAGAGAGATCCTTCTTCTTCTTTAGTTCTGGGGCAAAATCTGATTTTCTGTCTCTATTCCTCTTTCTTCCTTTGCCTCTTTCTCTAGAAGTATGTGTAGCAAGAACTTGATTTTCTACATCATGATAGTTTCGCCCAATTCCTCTTGCTACCAATCTGGTTTCTTCTTGAATACAGTCAGCTCGAAGATGATCAAACTCGGGCAACTTGGATCTCCCACTAATGCTCTGAATAAAGGGTTCCCAAGATTGGGGAAGACCATTTAGTGCCAACATAACAAGATCTCTGTCTGCAATTATATCCCCAATAGCGCTCAACTGATCTCTCAAATTAGAAATCTTCATAAAGAATGAGATGACTGAATCTTCTTTAGCCATTTTTAAATGATGAAGTTGTTGTCTCAAAGCAAGGGCTCTGCTGGTATTGTTAATCTCATACAATCCTTTTAGAGTATCAAACATTTCTTTAGCTTTCTTCATCTTGGAGATGATCAGTACTAGGTGATCCATCATGAAGTCTATCACGATCTTTCTAGCCTTCGTGCCATTTTTCTTCCATTGGATTTTCTCTATGTCTTCAAACGGCTCGAGCATGTCATTTTCTACAAATTCAAGAAGATCATTCTCCTCTAATGCAATGAGTACCCTAGGTTTCCAAGAGTTGAAGTTTGATGCTCCTTCAAGCCTATCTTCTACCTTGACACCGTTCCCCATCTTCTTTCCTTTGAGAGACTGCCCTAGATAAAGAGTCGTCTTGACTGCTTAAACAAATCTGATCGGATCTTTACTTAAACCCGCTCTGATACCATGTTAGTTTTTAGATCAGAAATGTAAGCAAGCAGAAAATATACCACAAGAACAATGAACACAGTGATTACCCTAGGAAAACCCTCCTACTCGAGGGAGAAAAACCCAGCAAAATGATCTCTTATATACTAGAAGAATAAGTGCAGAAAACTGCATTCAAATCAAGGCCTACACAAGGCCGAATCTAATACAATGAATGGAGACACTTCTCCTTGAAGCAAAATACAAAAGATGACACTTCTTCTTAAATGAAATCTGCTGCTTGAAAGTTCGACCTGCTGCTGATGGAAGATGCAAACTGCTGCTGAAGATATTCGAATTGGAGTGAAATTGATTGATGCTCGAATGAGAGGATTCCATCCTCTTTATATACCAAATCAAGCGACTCCTTTCTAGGTCAGCTTCTAGAAAATATAAATATTATTTGTAGAGCAAAGGCCAACCTGCCTGCCTTGAGATAATTTTGTTTAGGAGAAAATATCTCCCATCGTTACAACACTAACACTTTCATCCACTCAGTAAAGCGCAATCAACTACACTCAAAAAAGGTGAGAGGGCTTGGTGAATGTGCATTCAAACTTGCAGTTCCTTACACACAAACAAAATGGATACAAGAAAGGGGACACAAGAAAGTGGGATATCAAGCCAAAGCACATTGACTTGGTTGCTTCCACTTCCCACTTTGTTGCACTTGATGTCAAAGATAAGCCAACTAGCGAGCATGAGAGTGCTAGTGCCAATGGCACTATTTTTGGTTCTTCTAATTTACCAGTATGTACATCATCTAATATGGATGGTGATGGTGATATTTTTGAAGACGCATATGATGTTATTTTATCAATGATGGCTGATGTTGATACTTGACATCATTATTTTTTAATTTGAATATATCATGACATTCGAGTTTGAATAATTGACATTGTTATATTTTTTATTTTTATGGTAGTTTTGTTTATTATATAATATATGATGATATGTGTGGTGTATTTTGAACTTAATTACTCCTGCAAATATGAATATATTTCTGATATTTATATGTTTTTGTATGGATGAAACCCAAAATGAACCCAACCCCAAAAGAATTTTTGACCAAACCTGCCAACCAAACCCTCAAACCCAATCCCAACCAGTACCAGGACTGGTAACTTAGGTATTTAAAATGGCACTGTCTTGTCAAGACCCAGTTTTTACCCAACTCAGATGTCGATTTCAAACTTACAACTACCTCTACAATGATATCAGTTCCATCAAAATTCACAATACAAGATTTCAGGCTATTATATAAAATATTTACCCAAAAATAAATGACTAGAAGCTATTTGCAAATAACCTAGTTGCTTAAAGAACAAACATAGATTCAATATGTGATGGAAAAAACACAGCTATTCCATTCATCAAGTTTGTACAATAAATGCAATGACGTTACTTTTATAGAAAACACATGGAGGAGATGAGATGACCACGCAAAGTAACTACAAAGGATTGATAGGACACCTCACACTCCAAAAATGAAGCATAAATCCTACGGAATGAGGCAATAAGTTAAAACAACAATTAAAAGTTATTGATCTCAAAAAGGTGAATAAGGCATAATGGCTTTCAGTAAAATGGATCGAGAACCAGTTTTTTTAATTCATACATTCAAAACTATGTCCACAAGAAAAGTTTCTCAACTGCATAACGTAATCTGAGTTGTACCTACAATACTGCTCTCACAACTTTGATGGGCATATCATTTGATTTATGATCAATGCCAGAGAGCAAACTTAACAGACAGAAGATGCCTTCAATGCAAATGTAATTTCCTATTTGGAAGATGAACAATATCAACTAATCAAACAAATTACAAAACTGAAATGTAATCCTCACAAACATTTCCCTGTTTTAACAAGGAAAAACATTTTTCTAGCAAATAATGAAAAAACGTACAAATTGTTTGTTGTTGAAAGAGCATGTTTCATGTCTTGTAATCTAAATTCGTTCACCCATGTCTGACAGGCTGAGGTCTAGCGGTAAGGCATAGCAATTGTCATTGTGATGGCTTAGTTTGTTTATAGGCCAAACAGTATCCTAAAGTTGGAACTGCATTTTCCCAAATGAGTTGGAGAGAAAATGTATCTATGAACTGATCCAGGAAAAAATATGTGCATCCAGATAAGAATTGGTCGGTATTGTGCAAAGGGTTGAGGTTTAAAGGTGGAGGGGTGCATTGCCTAAAAGATTTGAGGAAAGCAATGGGGAATAACTAATTAAGCCAGCTTGATTCTCAGTCTTTTGAGCACTTCGTAGAAGCCACTATAGGAATGCCTTGAGGTAGGGATCAATGCCTGGATATAGGAATTGAATCTAGCATGCGCCTCCCAGGCTGATCTCTGCCCTACTGTTTATCCTAACATTTTGGTCGATTGGGACAAACTCAATTGAAAGGTTTTGTACCACAGTCCCATGTTCAAATGTTAATATAAAGTAGCCTATGACATCCAATTCTAGGGCATAAATGAGGCCATGTTCAAGTCCGGAGTAAATTTAACCCAATTGATTCCATTAAAATCAAGGCATCTAAAAGCAAGGTGCGCAACTATTTACCGCCCAAAAAATGGCTATATTTGAATGTTACCCAAATTCAAACCTGCAGACTACAATAAAGTAGTCTGTAGCTAAAAGGGCACAAATGGGTAGCAGAGCATTGAAACTGAGATACATTTAATAGGCTCCTACAGTATAGGTATTAAATCTTACTCCACACACCCAACAAGATGGTCCATAGACTGGGCTCTAAACAAAAACTAGTTAAAAAAAAAAGAGATGGGTAAGTAGAAACAGAGACGTACCCGTACTCTCTTATTATCAACAAGTTGAATGAGAGGAATGAGCTTGAGATATGCATCAATCTCTTCCTGAGACTGCCTGAACTGAGAAACAATAGTCCAGCCAACCGCAAGCAAATATAAATAGCTCTTATCCTGGCAACTGTTGACAAGCCCATAGGCTCGCCTGAGAGCATCCTCAAACTGTTCTAATGGCTCCCTTGTCTCAGGCCACTCCTTGAGGTCAGAGATCCTCAGCTGCGCCAACATGTTCCCAATAAGGTTTAGATGATTGGCAAATCGCCTGCAGTTCTTCTTATGCATGCGTGCATTGTTTGCTGCCTTGACAATAAGTGCTATCAATTTCGCATAGTCCAGGCCTGTTATCTGGGCCACATCTGCTATTTCTCCAAGATACCCACAGCTCGACTCCATTTCCAATACCCACACAAAAAACAACCAAACAAAGAAGATTTGTTTAACTAAAGCCCAGGCAAATTGCGTGCATTTGTTTCCTACAGAACTCTACAAAAGAACACCCATAAACCATTTTTGGTGCATGCAGGTCATAGCACTGTCAGATGCCTTTAAGTCTATTTCACTAATTTTATTCAGCCTTTTTATCAGTGCATTGTTATTTGTGACGTGGCCCCTTTGTGGGGATATTCTTTTATTTAAAATCAGGACAGATGCACGGACATTGTAATTTGGGATTCTGAAAGTTTTGTAATCCTGTTGGACCATACGGAGAGGGCTATTCTTAAACATCATACGTGTGGGTGTTTTGCAGAGAACGGCCCCAACGGAATTTAATGCAAGTGGTATCTATGGAAGTTGGAAGTATTTGTAATGAACAAGGTGGCAAGCGTCGAGCAAAGTGGACATACATTGCCTTGGAGGTTGTGTACTTTGGTGTTTCCTGTTTTTCTGATTAAATCATAAGGTTTGTACACTTTATTCTCATGGCTCGCTTTACGATCGCCGTTACCCATCCCAAAAGAAAAATTTACTAATCTCAAAAACAGTTGAAAAGAGTTCTTTTTTAGTCGTTTCACGAGAGCCCACACACCTGTGGCTCTCTAATTCCCACCTACTTTGTTGAAAGCTCTGAGATTTTTTTGTCTGTGCATAAATGATAATATTGGAAATTTGTGTTAATATTTTTGGGATGTAATTTGACTTTAATATTAAATAAAATGTAGGTAGAAATAGTAATATGTACGAAGAAAAAGTGGTTATATAAGGTGTAATACATATAAGAATGCGATATATATGATTTTGGATGTAATTATTTCATTAATTTAATTACCTTAATTATATGAGTTATTTTTAGATGTATTTTCAAGTTCAAAGCTTTTGTATAAAAATAGAAGTAAAAAATATAATTAATTCTCAATAGCAATAAATACTTATTTTAAATGATTTTTCAAAGGGATGTTTCATACTCAACCATTGTATTAATATATAGAGTTTTAACATTGTCTTCATCTAAAAGTAAAGAATTTATGAAGGTTTCACATCTTATCTATAAAAATATTGATCTATTAGTGACCACTTGTTTATGTTTCTTATAATAATATTCAATATGTCATTAGCTTCAAAATTGAATTAATATTATTGTGGTTAATTCATTCCAAAATTAAATAAGGTTGAGTCTCACACTCAGTTAGGTGTATGTGTTTCTATGTGAAACAATTAATAAGTCAATTAAATAGACATTCCTAAATGTTTGAATTATATTAATCATTTGTATTTAGCAATGGTACATAATTCTAAAAAAAAAATGGAAAAGGTATTTTATATTAACTGTAAAAGCCTTTAAAAATACACTATAAAAAAAATGTGGATGGAAATAGTCACACCCTAAAGTCTAAGCAAGGAAAAGCCTTGAACATTCTATCCAAAAGTGAAAACAAATTGCTAAGAAATAAGAGCTAAAACATTAATATCAAGAGGTAGGTAATGGTCATCTAGTTTCCATACCGTTGATCATTAGGAATAAGCTCCCAACTAGTGAGAAACACCTTGAGCCTAATTCATATTAGTTTGCATTTTCTTAGGTGGTTGGCTAGCAACCTTGGTAGGAGAAATAGCCAAGTTTGCCATTAGCCATCTAGGAGCTCCTCTTGTGTGACATTAAGAAGAAGTTGAATACTAATAGAATCACTAAGGCCAACAATGAACATTGTGACCACCATCTCAACACTAAGAGCATGAGAATCATTAGGCCCATAAAATTATAACTTCAATCATGTTGATACCCTTGTGGCAAGGATTGACCCATCTTGGAATGAAAAGGAGAAGTCAACAAAACTCTAACAACCATACAAGAGCATTACCCCACTATCATGAGGTAAGCCAATTTAATCGGTATCTTTAAGAATAATTTGAAAGATATTGCAACAAGAAAACGAATAAGAATTTCATAACTGTGTAATTAAGTTAACAAACCATGACAAGGCCAATAAAATTATTATAATAGAATGTCTCAGTTACTATTGCACAAAGCATGGATGCATATCCATGCATAAATATATGTTTAATAAACTTCCTTTAAAAGAAGATGAGAACATTCACATACATTTGAAATTGTTGAAATCTTTACAAATATTGATATGGATAAAATTTTCATAATATAGTCATGGGTGATATATTTTTCATATTTTAAGGATTCTGAATTTAATTATGCAAAAATCATTGACATAAACATTACAATAACATGAAATTATTAAAAAAGTATAAATCTTAAATGCAAGAACCATTTAAACAATTTTCTAGTGGATCTCTTAAATAGTAAATATATGGTAGAAGTTGTGTGGGATGTCAATATAGGATACCCCACTTTAAAATTGAAATATCATTTATTCTCATTTAAAAAATATGATGTTTTATATGGATTCCTAATATATTTACCATTAAGCCCATCGAAATGTGCTTGTACTCATATGTGGTTCAATAATATAAAAATTAAAAAATAATTAATATAATATTGCTAAATGCATCTAAGAGTGTTATGGAATGTTATGATACTAATATTATATATTCTTGAGTATAATAAGGATAAGTACTTGTGTCATGCTTAAACTTATTAGTTGTATTTATTATGTAAGATGACTTAGTTAGGATGAACAAGTGTGTCCCTACATGGCAATGCATATGAATAAGGAAGAGAAAAGACTCGATCCCACCTGCTTCAAAAATACTATTTTTTAAATTATTGTAGGTCAATCCCTCAACCTATTGGCCTTTTGTTGATTTTTTTCATTCATTTCAAAATAACAAATGGTATTAAATCTACAATCTCGATCAATGTTTTTATTTCAATCATAGCTTATAAATTATTGTGCATTTGGAATTGATATTTTTTGGGTTTTGAGGTATAGATCAAATATAAGTTCAGGTAAAAAATTAGAGTATTTTGGTAAAAATTGTGCAATTTATTTTAATTATGTTTTTCCATTAAGCCACTAAAAGCCACATTTTTTGGAAATTTTTAAATACTTTTACATTATTATAAAGCTTATGAAAAATTAGGATAGTTCAATTCTTTGTAATTTATAGTTAAAGCCCAGATACATATGTAATTTAGTGGTCAAAGTTAGGTCAAACTATTTTATTATTCTACTCTATAGACCACAATTTTTGAAAAAAACTTTAAAAATTACATAGGATTTTTTTTTTATAAATATTTATTAAAAAATTCATTTAGTGGTCAAAGTTTAGTCAAAATGTGAACATCAATTACGTCATGGCTATGTTCTAAAAATTTTGTGGTTACATATAGCATCATATACTATCATCTCTTAATAAAATAGAATCTATAGTTCAAAATCTAAACACGTATGAAGCTATGCCATTTTTAAGATTAGAAGACTTTTCTACAAATATTGAATCCCAAGACCATTTTTATTGTCCACCACCTAAAATCAAGGGAAAAAATCCATCAAGATGTGAAATAATGGTACATTTTATTAAGGACAATTTATTTGATCCATTTGCAACATCTTTAAATGAGGATTTAGAT
>VDFB02232494.1:0-11687 GCA_007258455.2 Sequoia sempervirens
AGAAGAAGAAGAGGTTCTTGAAACCTCTACCATTCTAAGTGAGATGACTCCTCACATTGAAGCTCCAATACAAGAATCAGCCATATCTCCTATGTCCCCTATCGACAGTGATGTTGATTCCTTTTCCACAGTATTTGTTCCTTCTATTCCACCTCAAGGGACTAGTCATCAGTCTTTATCAATAATGAATACACCCATGAGAAACTTTCCCAATAACTTGGAAAGTATCTTTGATGCAAATCCAATCTTTCCAGCCATGTCAGAAATAACTCTCCCAGAGATAGATACATCTGTAGCGAGCTTTGATTGTTTCATGGCTAATCCTAGTTGTAATTTGTCTTCTGAGCAAAACATAGTTGCTGTACAAACTGAGGCTTCATCTAGAATTTCAGTTGTAACACAAACTGAATCTATTTCTACGGAGACTACAGTTGCTATTTCAGATGTGACAACTTTGGATCTTCCTCCATGGTTGAACTCAATTGCTCCCAAAAGAAAGAAACAAGCAGTGTCACCTGATATTTTCGATTTCCAAAAATTGAAGAAATCAAAACCGATGGTTGCAAAGAAAGCAAAAACAGTCTCACAAGTTTTTGTTGACAACAATAAAATGAAATATGCTGAGATTGCAGAGCCTCTTGTTGATAAACCACATGAAGAAATGCAGGTATCTGATTACAGGTTCACAAGAGTGGAATTGGGCAAGCAGACTCATGCCAATATGATGCAAGATGCACAGAGTTCAGTAACAATTTTGGCTCAAAGTTATAATGAACTTCTAGCCAAAAAGGAAAAGCTCAAGGAAGACAATGATCACCTAATTTCAGTTATTCAAGGGATTACTGGATCATCAGAAGCAGTTGGTTCTCAATCTGCAGCTCATCCTAATGAATCAGTTAGGCAATTAGAAAGAATTGCACAAAAGGCCAAAGCAGTTGATTCATGGGTAACTCAGCTGATTGATCAAAGTATTTCAATGATTGAAAAGACCTTGCAAGTTCTCAAAAATGTCAGAATAGCCAAAATAAAGCTAAATCAGACTTTGGAAGCCTTCAAGCAGAGTTTGGAATCGCTTGAAAAAGATTTAAAAATTTGGCATGAGATAGATCAAATCAAGTTACAAATTCTATGCAGCAACTCAATTCTACCAAACAGAGAAAAGTACATAGAATTTGAAGAACTTATGACAAACAAGTCATTGGTCATTCAAGATCTTATCAAAGATATCCAGGCCACTTTAGAAATGAATGATGAAGTTCAGCAGGATATTCTTTCAAGTTTTGAGAAAATCTCTTGTACAGTTTTGAATCAAGAAGATGAATTACTTGCAGCTGATTTAGTTACTACAAAAATGGCAGCCAATCTTCGTCAACAAATGGAATCAGAGCAGTTTTCTATGGATTCAATTCATAAGCTTGTTAATCATCAGACAATCCTTGAGAAAATGCAAACTTCTTATGAAGAACATAGACTGGCAACAATCAGATATTTTGATGTAATCTTGAAGACAGTTGCAGTAGCCAAGAACACACTAGGTCCTGATCAGAATGAATTGCAGACAATCATCAGCAAATTCTTATCTTTCAAAGATAGGAATGAAACAAATTAAAATTTTAGGTTGTTTTATGTATTTTTACTTTCGACAAATATATGTAAAAACAAATTTTGCAAATTGCAAGTGTTCTTTCCTTGCAGTTTTGAAAAAAGTAATTACATGTAAAATCTTACAAAACAAATCACAATTTGGATTGTAATTTTGAATAAGTCAATTGCAATTAGTTATCGGTTGAGAGATTTTCTCAAGTTTGTTGAGATCCTCCCACCTTTTTCTCCAGACCTTCCTCCTATAAATACTTGAGGGGTCTATTGTAATTTGATATCTTTTTAGCAAGCAAGAAAACTCTGCAGAATTTTATACTCATAAAGTCTTTGAGCTTTATAGTTGATAATTGTGAATTTTCAAGTAATATCAAGAAATCAGAATTTCAGACTTTGAGTTGAATTCTCGTTTTGCATCCTTCATGTTCTTATGTCATTTTGGAGCATTATTTTGTGACTACTTGAAAATTGTGGAACATTGCTGAAGAGAGATTCGATTTAAATATCTGCAGTCTTTGTGCTGTAAATGTGAAGATTGAATTCATAGTTAGTATTAGAAATTGAGAAGAATTATAAGTCTTTGTGCTCGTAGTAGTTCTCATCTAGAATAGTTAATAGATACTTCATAGTTACAGACTTTGCGCTGTTTTATGTTGTATATTTTCATAAAGTAATCGTTCTGAAAAGGGTTGATAGGATTTCATTCTTCAAGACTTTGTGCTTATTGAATTGTTTTCCCGTCCCGGAGGAAATAACGGAAGTCTTTGCGCTTTCAGGAAACTTTATCTCCTCTTTCTTTATTCCACTGCATAGCTACCGTATTAAGTTTTATCAACATATACTGTTTCTTTTCTTTGAAGAGAAGAGAATATAATCTTTCCTGAAATAAGAGGAACGATTGCTTTTCTATCCATTTAGTTTTATTTAGTTAAAGGGGGAGCCTTCCCTTAATTAGGAGAGTTTAATCTCATGTGCTGTGGTTGAAATCATTATTTTGTATACTTTCACAAGAATACAAAATTTCCAACCAACAATGTCTAATGTTAGGCGACCAAGAAACATCAAATAACAGGGCACAAACAACACCATAATTGCCCAGCATGGAAACCAAGGCAGCAAGGGCAAGGTACAGCCTATCAATGAGGTTGACCTTGTCTCAAAAATCAACCACTCACTTATAAAATCTGCAAATTTGCACAATGAGGTGCCTAGGCCATAGGAACATTTGGATTAAACACCTAGAATGATACTCAATTCACACAAGGACTTATGAATGAAATTCACCTACAGCCATATCCAAACCAACAACCTGTAAACTGACAAAATCATCAAAAACTTCAACAATAATGTTGAATCTGCAATCTTTGAATGAGAAGCAATCTCAAATCCGACTAAGATATTTATCTTCAAACGAAGGCAATCGCTTGCTGGGGTATTGCGTTCTCAAACCACTCCGCTTTGAAGGCTCAATTCCTTGGTACGATGCTTGGTAACCGTGATTACCGTGAATGGGCAAGGGCACTCATGGGCATGGGAATGAGCTCTTAGAGCTGTCGTTTCCCTCAAAGGGATGCTTAACTCCTTTTTATCATTAATTACAAAACAGTTAATTCATATTCCTAAACATCAAATCCTGGGTAGGAAATAGTTTAAAATCCTTGGAAATCTTTGAATTCTTGGAGTTTTCAATTGCAAAATCTTTGTCAGAATTACAGGTTGGGTTAGTCAATGACTTAGAGTCCAAGACGAGTTCGAATCTTGGAACACTGGGTAGAACACAACCTATTTCTTCATTTCCCATAGGCTAAGGGGTAAAATGAGAGAAGTTACTAATAGTAATATTTTAAGTTGGACCTAGTCATTTTATTTAAAAAGGGCAACATAAATACTATTATTTTATTTTAAAAAGTGTTTTTAAAAACTTTGGGGGGAGTTTTAGGAAGGAAAAAGAAAATTCAAATTGATGGCCCAAAAGGAATTTTTCTATGTTACCCCAAGTTTTCGAGACGGGGACAGTAGGGGATGGGGATAGGGGGGAGACCAATTTTTAGGGGACGACAGGGGACGACTATTAAAAAATAGGGAAAATTTAAAAAAATATAGAAAATTTCAAATATTCATATGATAAAGTAATCATCATATGCATCATAGAACCTTAACACATAATATTAGAGTTCAATTGATATTTTCATTTCATAGAAAGCAATCATCATATATATCATAGATTCAAACCTTCAAAAATTTTAATTGCATTCATTGATAATGTGGCATTTGCATATATATTATATAAAAATTACATCAAAATGCCCAGGTTGCTACACAATCTTCCAAAATACAATGTTGGCCAATATCAAATGTGGGTGGTTATGGATAAATGGCACCACCTTAAGAACAGACCGTTGCTTGGATAAAAATTCTTGACCCTCTGGAACTGACCAACAGACTTCCTGCTTATGCTTCATGTATCATCTAGGAACCTCTATTCAAGAACAAAAACAAATACCAAGGGTCACAATTTTAGATATACAGTAGTAGCTATTCCCAAAACTGCAATACTTGACGTGAGTATTTGAAGTCACCCGATGCAATGGATGCCCCTAATTTTTTTTGTTTTCTGTTTTGCTGGTTGGAATGTTTGCTGATGTTTTGTTTGATGTTTTTTCATATGCCATTCATTGTTTCATTGTGTTGCATATATTTTGACAATAAACGAATTAAATGCTTAAACAAATATAGCAATCAGATTTTACT
The DNA here is from genome assembly GCA_007258455.2 of Sequoia sempervirens. Taxonomy (NCBI): domain Eukaryota; kingdom Viridiplantae; phylum Streptophyta; class Pinopsida; order Cupressales; family Cupressaceae; genus Sequoia; species Sequoia sempervirens. The sequence continues at coordinate 4,351 of VDFB02232494.1, forward strand.
CTTTTTTTCCTTCATATTGAAAACGGTCTCCGCTTGCGGCACTCAGGGAAAACTCTAGAGTTACCCTACGAACCGTTAATTATCTAGAGAATGGTCTATGCTTTTCCACGCAATGATAACCAGCAACCACAGGGAATGCTGTATTCATTGTCCCATGACCTATGAGCAGCGAAAGCGAACATCGCCTCGCTTCGAACCGCCGCAAGGTCACAAAGCCGAACAACGCTTAATAAGCAATGATTCGCGACCGTGCATGCCTATTAGTGACTGATTATAACCAGTTCAAATCTGAAGTGAGGGCTCAAACAGCAACACAGCCTCCTTGAACTTGCAACAATCAATTCCAATGTGATAGGCAGTGAACCCCTTGCAAACCCAACTCCAAAGACCAACGTCTCAAGCTCCAACAATGGCAGAAAAATGCCTATACAACAACAGGAAGATAGACTGGAAAAACACCACAAAGAGGGCGGCCTCCCAAGAGGGACGATCTGCTCTATTAAATCAGGCTTTTTACAATAAATGCAAATGAATATATGGAATGAGGCGCCTAGGTGAGGAGCTTCCAAAAAACCAATACCCTGAATGTTATCATGTGCCAAAGAATAGTTATGATTGATCTACCAAAGTCTGTCCCAAGCAAGTAATGTTTAGAAATCACTAGAAACAGCTTTTAAACCTCTAAAAACCACCTTGAAATCAATGCCAAATCTAACCCAAAAGGAACCAAACTCCAACACACCAAAACCCCAAAGCTTCTCCTTAAAAGTATTCAAATATCTTCATTGTTTTAAGCATCACTGAGAAATCAGAAATCTATGAAGCACAAGGTGACCACTGAGTGGAATCACACCAAACCCAGCTAGGGTGGATCTCTCACCACCGAAACTAGTGCTAAATATGAGGGTTTTCATCCTCAACCAGCTGCAAACGATAAACTAGACACAATCCAGCAAAGTCTCCTTAAGTTGTGAAAGCCATCCTATCCAAATGAGAGCCAAAAAGAAGTTTTATAGAGAGTGAGAGGGAAGTAGGGCAACTTTAGGTTTAAAATGTTTTTTTCCCTCCAAAATCCAATGCCCCCCTTATGAACCTTACAATTTTTAATAAATTAAAACATCATATTCCTTCTTGGGCATCTTTGCTCATAAGGAAACTATTTTGCCTTATTCAAAACCTTCTAAAACAACGTTATCTCATTAGGCACCAAGGTACTTTTTGATGACCACCTACCCCCTCACTTAAGTTATAAAGTTATTTTATAAAAATAACTTAAGTGACTGATAAAAAGCAAATATTAAATAATCCAACCATAGGCTCTCCAATGCCACCATAGAAATAACTCTATTGAGAATACTATGGGCCTGAGACCAGTTTTCCCGAAATAGACTTACTATAAATAAAAACTGCTAAAAATAGTAAGTACTCACCAAATATCAAACTAGCACAAAACATTAAAGCTCACCAGACAACCTTCACACATTGCCCAAACAAGAAACCCTGCATTCCACTACACCAAGACCAATTATTAAATATAGTACTTACTAAAAATAGTGAGTCAGAACTGAACTAGCCCAAAGGACATCGAAAATGGGGACATTACACCCGATTACTTCCAAAGGAAGTAGCGACAACTTTAAATCAGTTTATGATCTGTCTTAGACTCAAATGCAACTCCTTTGACCTTCAAATGTTCACAATATAATCTTTCAAAAGCTTTAAATATTATCTGCGGTTGCTTTTTAAAATGGGATGGCACAAATAATTATTGGCGTGACCTTATAGATGCTAGCAGCACAAATATTTAATTTTGTGTTTTTTTCTAAAAAAGAAACTCAAAACCTATTGGGCCATAGGGGATGGCTAACCGTCCCCTGGAAGGAGCCTGATTCAGTATCCCCTACTCATGTAATTTGGATGGCTACTGTTTCTAGCATTTTTACAAACGTTCCCGGAACATTTCCGAAAATTTGTTGCAAATCAGGGATGGTGTGGGGACGATTTCAAGGCGTTCCTGCGTCTCCAAGACATTTCCGGTCAGGGACGCCCCTAATTTTGTTAGGTACGCATCCCCGGGTAACATAGGAATTTATAAAAGGAGGAAAAATTAATCAAATGCATCATCCATCTTTTCATTGCAACAAAATTATTTTTCAGAGCTTAAGCATTTGTGTTCATTTCACCCATTTGAAGCATTACATAAAAGGTGTGTGTTGGTTGAATATTTTGTAAACTTAGGAGGTTTGACAAAATGGTGATTTCAACACAGTGTGTAAGTTAAACTCTCCTATTTAAGGGAAGGCTCCCCCTATCTAAATAACTAAAAACAAATATGGGTGGAACAATAATCTCTCCTCTTGTTTCAGGAAAGATTAAACTCTTTTCTTTACGTAAAAAGGTGATTAACTTCTAAATAAAACTTACACAGCTTGTAATAAAAATCATGAGAAAGGAAATGAAGTTCTCGAAAAGCTCAAAGACTTCCTCACACTTTCGGAACAGAAAACAAACCTTTCAAGCACAAAGTCTTGAAAATCTGCAATCCTATCTACCCATTTAAAAGATAATCCTAATGATAATATACAGCATATGACAGCACAAAGTCTATGGATATGATGTATCTATTAACTACTTATGTATTGGAATCGTCACGAGCACAAAGACTTGCAATTCTTCTTAACTTCTAAACTATAAATTCAATCTTCAATATTGACAGCACAAAGTCTGAAAATATTTTAATTGAAGCTCTCTTTAGCAATCTTCCACAATCTTCAAATGATCACAAAGAAGTGTTCCAAAATGACGTAAGAACACAATGGACACAAAGTGAGAATTCAACACAAAGTCTGAAATCTGCAACTCTTTGATATTATTTGAAAAGGATCAACTTACAATTATAAAGCTCAAAGTCTTTATGAGTATAAATTTCTGCAGAATTTTCTTGCTTCCCAAAAAGATATGTTTACAAAGGACCCTCTCAAGTATTTATAGGAGAGAGGTCATGAGAAAAAGGTGGGAGGATCCCAACTAACTTGAGAAATGCTCTCAACCACCAACTACTTGTAATTGACTTATTCCAAATTACAAGTCCTATTGTAATTTGACTTGTAATTAGATTACATGTAATTACAATTTACAAAACTGCAAGTGAAAGAAACACTTGCGATTACAAAATTTGTTTTTACATGTAGTTTGTCGAAAACAAAATGCATAAAGATAAAACATTTTATTCTATATCAATCCTAGCTTTGAAATATTGAAATCTGCTGATAATTTCTTGCAACTCAGCTGGATCGGGGCCTAGTGTGTTCTTGGCAACTGCAACAGTCTTCAAGATTACATCAAAATATCTTATCGTTGCTAATCTATGCTCTTCATAAACAGTTTGCATCTTATCAAAGATTATTCGATGATTAACAAACTTGTGAATCGAATCCATAGTAAACTATTCTGATTCTAGCTCTTGACGAAGATTTGCTGCCATTTCTGTAGTGACCATATCAGCTGCAAGTAATTCTCCTTCATGATTCAAAATTCTGCAAAGGATTTTCTCAAAGCTAGAAAGGATGTCTTGCTGAACTTCATCACTCATTTCTAGTGTAGCTTGGATATCTTTGATGAGATCTTGAATAACCAATGACTTGTTTGTCATGAGTTCTTCAAATTCTATGTATTTTTCTTTGTTTGGTAGGATTGAATTGCTGCATAGAATTTGTAACTTGATTTGATCTATCTCATGCCAAATTTTCAAATCTTTTTCAAGTGAATCCAAACTTTGCTTAAAAGCTTCCAAAGTCTGATTCAACTTTATTTTTGCTATTCTGACATTATTCAGAACTTGTAATGTCTTTTCAATCACTGGTATGCTTTGATCAATCAACTGTGTTGCCCAAGAATCAACTGCTTTGGCTTTTTGCGCAATTTTCTCCAATTGCTTGACTGATTCTTCAGAAGTGAAAGAAGTTAATGGATTAACTTGCTCTGAAGAGTTGGCAATCTTCTGAATGACTGAGATGAGCTGTGAATTCTCTTCTTTCAGCTTTTCTTTCTTTGCCAAAAGCTCATTGTAACTATGCGTTAAAACAGTTACAGAATTTTGAGCGTCTTGCATCATTCCAGCATGTGTTTGCTTGCCTAAATCCACCCTTGTAAATTTATAATCAGAAACATGCATCTCTTCTGGTGATTTATCTGCAAGGGGTTCAACTATCTCTGCATATTTCATTTTGTTGCTATCCACAACTACCTGTGAAACAGTTTTAGCCTTCTTTGCAGCTTTTGGCTTTGATCTCTTCAACTGCTGGAAATCAAATACATCTGGAGAGATTGCCTGTTTCTTTCTTTTTAGAGTGACTGAACTCAACCATGGAGGAAGATCCAATGTGTCTGCATTTGAAACAACAACTGTATTTGAAACAGCAACAGATTCATTTTGAGTCACGGTTGTTACTCTTGGAGATGTCTCAGTTTGAATCGCAACAAAAGTTTGACTGGATGGTGCATTGTGATCAGCATTAGCCATGAAACAATCAAAGCTTGCAGCAGATGTATCAATTTCTGGAAGTGTTATCTGTGATGTGTTTGGATACATTGGATTAGCATCAAAAATATTCTCCAGATTATCATGTATGTTTGCTATAGAAGCAGTCACCGTTGATGAAGTTGATGTATGAAGAGCAGCTTCAATAGGAGGAACGTAAACCGTTGAAAAGGAATCAATATCACTATCAAATTGAGACAACAGAGACATTACTGATATTGGTGCAGCATCAATATGAGGAGACATTATACTTAGAGTAGTAGGAGACTGAAGAACTTCTCCTTCTTGCTGATCGATGACTTGGATCTGCGTCTCTCTAACCTCCTTCCCTTTTAATGTTGGTTCCTCCAAAGGTTGTTCTATAGCACGGTTGATTCTCAACTTAATTCTCGTTCCTGAAGAAGAAGCACCTTCCTTGGACTTGTCTTTGACTTCTGATTTCAATCCAACAGGTCCAGCTGAATCATCTTCATTATTAACCCCGATTTTAATAGTTTTGACGCCTATACTCTTGAGCCAAGAGTTAGTATTTGCCAAGATTGACTGAAATCTGTTGAAAATAGAAACTGATTCTTTATTAGACCATTGTATTGCTGGAATAGAAGCGTTAGAAACTCTTTGTTCTTCATATTCTGGATCTAAAATTAGCCCATCATCAATTACTCCTTCTGGAATCAAGGTCAGATTAAAATCAATAACCTATTCAACTGTAAGCCTGCAATAGTCCATTTTGTAGATATCCTTCTCTGTCCGGAGATCTGCCCAAATATCTTCAAGGTGATGCACATGAGTGAAGGCCCTCTTTATCTTGTCCTTCATTCCTCTGTAATCAAAATCTGTCCTTGCCTTGAATCTTTTTAACTTAATCTCCTGAATCTCAGTTTCCATAGCTTTTGCCTTTGAGGTACTTGTCAAGGAGTATCTCCCAATCTGTAATGGTTTATGAGATGAGATACTCACTCCAGTTTTATGTTGCACAGCTTGTCGTGCATGCACTGTCATCAACTGTCTTGCCAGCTCCATTAGAATGATTTTATCAGTTGGATACCTTGGTAGCATGTATGGCTGATCTTCAAAACAGCCAACTCTCATGTAGGTAAAAGTAGGAAACTGAAGAAAAAGACAACCATATTCATTGACTTTTTTCCAAGCAGCATCTGATACTCTGTTGTTCTGCAAGGTTTTGTCAAAAAGGCACATGAAGTGACCAAAGAATGCGTCTTGGACTCTTCTGTAATGAATCCTGCTAGGAATCAAAGGCAGCTGATCATAATATTCCCAAACTCGAACTAGAGATCTATCTCCAACGGTAGAAAGGCCTGGAAATTGCCTCAATGAAGCTGCTATATAAACCAGATAGGAATTCATATAGAAGGTGAGCGTGGTAGGAACTTGTGCAAGCTGCTCACATAAACTATCACTGATTATTTCACCCCATAAGATTGGGTGTTGTGCCTTCCTAATCACCACAATGAATTTGTACATCCACTTCTCAAAGACATTAGAGAATTTCAACCCCATAATTCTGCTCAAGAGAGTGATTATATCATTGATTTCTTCTTTGAAGTCAGATCGATACAGCTTGGGCAACCGAGACAGACAAGCTCGACACTTCAAAAGCCATTTGGTATTGATGTGCTGTTTACAATCTTCCTTTTTCTGTTCATAATGATCTAGAGCACTCTTTACTGAAATATTTGAATACATGGGTGAGTTTGGAACTTTGAAAATCCTATGAATGGTTTCTGGATCAAGTCTTATGACCACATTCCCATCATCAGCTTTAATGGTTCTGGATTCTCTGTCAAAGTGAGTTGCGCACGCAAGGACGAACTCTGGCTCTAGGGCAGCAACAAGAAACGAGGAAACCAAATGAATATGACTTCGCAACAACAACTGCATATGATGAGAAGTTGATTGCTCAGCTCTCTCCAAAAATTCGGACATATCAACATGCCCAATCTCCGTGTCTCTGATTTCTTCAATGTTCGAGACAACATGAGAAGGAGAAATCTCATTCTAATATTTGTCATATTTGTACTTCATCTTTTTGTTCGGTGGAGAAGCAGGTTCCTCCGTCATTGAACAAGAATCTGCAAGGCTGCAATGAAAGTTCCATAAGGTCAAGACATCATCAACGTTTATAGGCGTAGACATCATCAACGTTTATAGGCGTAGACATGGCGAAGGCTCAAACTCAGAATGGTGTTTTGGCTGTTTGAGGGCAGAAAATGAGCATTATAACTCATTTCAGGTTTTTGAGGGCTGATTGCAAGTGAAAGAGACATGTGCTTTTTATGACAAATGAAAAAGTTAGATTGCAACTTTGAAAAGTGCAAGTCACAACTTTCAACTTGCATTTGCAGTCAAGGATAAAAAGTCCGATTTTCAGGCACTTTAAAGGCATTTCGGGATTTTGAAGGCCAGCTGCAAGCGAATAGTGGATGTCAAGATTTTGGAAAGTCATTGCAAGTAAAAGAGCATTTCGGAATTTTGAAAGGTCATTGCAAGTAAAAGTAGAAACTTTTTGATTTGCATTCTATATTGAAATTTCCAACTTGTAATGGGTAAACAAAAACCCGAATTACTTTCAAAAAGTATCATTTTTTGTGTTTCTTCTTTTATTTAGAAAATGGAAATGGAAATGAGATGAAGTGAAAGAATATGGATGACATGAGAACGGAATGAGTGAATATGCATAAAAATGAAATGGTATGGAGAGTGAATATAAATGGAATGAAAGGAGATGAAGGTCGAATGGAATAGAGAATAAATGTTCACAGCTGAAAACAACAAA